>BQNB010035229.1:8259-51017 GCA_026074375.1 Tanacetum coccineum | reverse complement strand
AACAGCTTAATAATGAAATCTAAATGACAAATTCTAAAGAACTAATGGAGTATTATAAATGTGCTTAATTCTACTTTCTAACTTCTAATGATGAATGCTTAAAAGTGAATAGAACTTTGGCTAGCAACAACAGCAGGTACTGTTGTTGCTGATGCAGTGTGCAAGGAACAAGTGTATAGGGTAAAACTCTACTTAAAACTGATTCAACTAACTCATTACATGTACAACAATGCTTACTAACACTTAGTTACCTTCTCATTGCTTAAAATGAATTTGAATTCTAAAAACTCTTAACTCTTAAACTGCCCTGGTGCAAATGATGAGCTTTTGTAATCTAAACTTTGTAATTCAACAAACTAACCTCTAAAACCTGCTCAAAGCTTGCTAAACTACCCTAACACAACTGAATGAAAAGTTTTTATATGAAAACTTTGACTTTAAAAGTCAAATACCTCTAATGCCAAACACTCCCTTATATAAAACTGTCAACTCCAAATGCATTTAAAAACTATTTCAAAGCTTAAACTATTAAAACCTTTTATCTACACTTACTGAAATAAACCTACTTAAGCTAAGTGAGCTCTAAAAGTCCTAGCTTATTAATAGGAAATGAGCACTTACTCTACTAGCTTATACCACTTTTTATGACAGTATTTAAGAACTGAAAACTAGAAATGAACATAACTAGAACAGCTTAAGGCTAAAACTCCTAGAGGCTAATGAAGTTAAATGAGACAGGATTAACATGAAAATTTAAAAGAATTAAGCAAGTTGAAATAAGCTATGAATTGGCTAGAATGAAATGTAGAAAGGTAAACCTGAATTTTGAAGATTCTTCTTCACCTAGACATCCAAGTGTAGAGTCTAGGTGATCCTAAATGGCACCTTGCCTCTAAACCAGCTTAATAAGCTAAATGAGCTTATAAGAGCTTATTACTCCCTATAGCTTCCAAACTTGCTCATCTTGAATCCAAATGAAAACTTTTTAAACTAAATGAGCTGAAAACAGTATTTAAAGGCTTTTACAAAGTTTTAAACTGAATTTGAGCTTATTAACAAGAATAAGCTCAAAAGAGCTTATTAAAAGCTTATTGAGTGAAAATGACTTAGAATTGAAAACAAAGAACACGAATGCTTGTAAACTGGATTGATATTACTAGAATTGTGAGGTACAAGATTAAAGAGAGAAGGTACAAGAGCTTAAATCGTATTGCTTAAACTTGAAAGAAAAATGCTTAAATTGAGAGAAAAATACAAAACTGAAAATTAAAACTAACTCTCCTCTAACTACTGTCTTCTCTTTCTTTTATAGGCTGCTTATGTGTTTGTTGTGAGAGTAGAATAGCCCAAAGCAATCTAGACCCTTCAATCTTATCAATCTTAGCCGTCCCTTTTGCTCGAAATTGGTGGGATTGCCACCATGGCATACTTTATGGGTTCTAGGGATAGTGGAGGGGGGAGATAGGGAAGAACCCTGGGTTTTTTTTTTGGTGCAGGGTAAAAGTGGGTTTGTAAACCCGTGATTTGGGTTGTGTTCAAAAAGGGCGGGAAAGTAAGTTGTATGAAAAAGAGAGTGACAGGGTAAAAGTTTCCCCGTTTGGCAAAAATGGCCCTCCATGGTGTTAGTTGTTATTGCACCCACCGTCCTTGTTGTTTAAAACTTTTGGGGACTTGGCAAAACAAGTCCCCAAAAGTTATAAGACTTATTGCATGATTCGTCCTTGGGTAATACAAGTGTGGGGAGTTGGCAGTTTTGCCCCCCCCCCCACTTGTTACTTTGCTTAAATGGCAGTTTGGCCCCTCTCTTCTTTTCTCCCTTTTCCTCTTATAAATATTAGTTTAGGGTTTTGGCAATTTCAACCCTTAAACTTATATTTCTTGACTTTTTGACTTTTTTTGGCTTCGGGGTTGACTTGGGTTGACTTTGACTTTGACCAGTTGAGTTTGATGACTTGGATCAGGTATGGTGGAATCAGACTCATCTACAACTTTAGATTTCTCCTGATCATCTTCGGTTGGTTTGTCATAAAGAAATTGATCCCCAAAGTTATCAGTGTCTTCGAGATTTTTCATGGAAGACATAGAACCAGAATGACTTTCTGGATTATCTTCGATGACACGTTCGTCTGTTATGAGCTTCAGGTTTTCATGAACCTTTGGGTAGGCTGTAGCGAGGAATTCATCATCCATGTGCTCCGAGTTTGGTCCAGCAAGAGACACATGAACTTTTCCAGAGTCTGATCCAGTCTGGTCTTCTTGCATGGGCTCAGGGTCTGGTCCAGCCAGAGCCTCATGTGCTTTTTCAGTGTCTGATCTAGCCTGGCCTTGTGTACTAACAGGTATGCTTACTCCTGATGTTACTCTAGACGAATCTACTTCACCTTGATCTTTGTCACCTTTAGGAGCAGCGGCTTCTGTTTCACTTTATGTTCGTTCTGAATCAGATGTTGATGAAGATTCATGGATCACTTTCTCTGATGTATCATCTTCAGGTTGAGAAGAGGATCCAGTTGTCGAATCATGAGGAGCTTGATCACGCCTAACAAGGATAAACTGATCCGTAGTTCTTTTCTTCTTTGACAGATCGATCAGGGAATGAGCTACTTGTTCTTCGGTTACAATGGCCTTTCCCTTGCCCACTACTTCAGGCAGTTTGGGAGTTGTTTTAGATACTGTATCCCTGATCGTTACTCCTCCAACAGGTGCCCGACCTTGTGGCAGAAAGGCTGGATCCAAGCTAAGCTAAATAGCTCATTCCATGTCAGCATCAGCACCTTTACCTTCTCCCTTTTCTTGATGCGCGTCCAAAATCATCTTCTTAGCCAGTTCAAGATCAGGATCATCACCTTCTTCTTGAGGAACGGATTCTTGTTGAGCTTCATCATCTTCATCAACAAGTTGGAAAGTAGGCTTTCCTTTTCTAACTTTCTGTGGAAGCTTATGCTTGGAAGGTTTCTTTGTCGGAGCAGGAGCTGGCTTGGATGGTTTGACTAGAGTAGTGGTTGTGGGTTTTCTGGGTGGAGCACGCTTTGTTGCAGGTTGCTCGCTTGCACTTTCTTGTGGGGTTTTCTTTGTATTCTTAGCAACCATTTCTAGATACTTAGGATAATACGAAGATTGTTGAATGGCTTCAGTAATCAAGGGATCGGGAATTGCCATTCCAAACACTTCAACAGTCTCACCTTTTGGGAAAAACTTGAGATTTCCCAATATAAAATCATCTCCAGTATGATGAACAGCAGAATCAGGACGTCGATGGATATTGTTTTTGCTTGCCAAGTAGTAGATTATCACCTTGGAAAACCGTCCATAAGGAATGAGGAGAGGAGTTACTTTCTTCTTTGGGTCCTTCAGACTGGCTTTGTGACTCGCCTTGTGTGAGAAAAATGTCTGGATCCCTTGAGTAAACTCTTCCCATAACAGCTCTGCATGATCAACATTAGTTTGAGTGACGATTCCCCACAGCATTTGCAGAACTGGGTGTCTGGGTTTGTCACTGCCAGAAGTCTTTCCTGTCAAGCACTGGTTGATTAAGGTTAGAATTGCACTCCATGGTTGAAACACATAATTCACCCGTATATTGGAGACAATTTCTACAGGTTCAGGATACCCCAGCTCATTAACAAAATCAATCACTGTGTTACCAGACGGAGGTAACTCAAACGGGTGAGCTGGGATGACAGGAGTAATTGCTAATGCCTTTCTGAGAAGATCAGCACTTAGATCGAACCATTGTTCATCAACTTGACAACTATAAACCCCAGTCTTCTCGTCATATTTCATTGTGTTCCAGAACTGTTGCATGTAGATAGCAGGAACACTTGCTGAGGCAGTGAATGCTCGGAAGAAGTTGGTATTATTCAAGATGTCCACTGATATCTGAAAGATGGGGTTCTTTTGAATCTTTTGAGCATTGAAAAGAAGGTTGCTTTTCCCGATTATTAACCACTGAGAGCGAGGTACAATCTGCTCATCTGTTCTTGTCGGTGGTTGATTGGGAACATTTTGCTTTGCCATCGTATTTTGCAAAAGAGTATTAACAAAGAAGACAAACATTGCAGAGAAACGATGTTAGAGAGAACTTTAGCATTGATAAAAGTCATGTTACTCCATGATTGATTAAAACAGAGGTAACTCTGGTTTGATGAAAATTTACACATGATCGCACAGGATGCAGAATTATCCAACCCGATTAATTACTTGTTCACTAAGCCCGGATGGGAGTTAGAAAAGCAACTGGGTCATTCGAAGGGGCCTTGATAGATTATTGGGCTTGATGGGCCAAAATTATGAAACTTACCCCAAACCGCCGCCAGGCAGAATGCCAACACGCCGCGAGGAAGGCACTAAACCGCCATGAGTAAAATTTGAAAAGGGGCAGGTTGAATATTTTAATATATAAAAAATATTTGACCAAACCGCCGAGAGACGGCGGTTTATCTGTTGGAATAAAATAATATAAAATTATGGCAACCCGCTGTTAGTCAACCCGCCTTTAGGCAACTCGCTGTGAGTCAACCGCCATTAGGCAACTCGCTGTGAGTCAACCAGCCATATGAACCAGCAGGTTGAATAAGTTATAAAAATTATTAAAATAATAAATTCAACCAAACCGCCGTGGTGCGGCGGTTTCCTTGAAAACATTAAAATAATAATAAGATAACCAACTCGCCACCTAGAAACATAAGCAACTCGCCATCCTGACAGATTTCTTAAAATGCAAACTACGCACCTCCTTTTTCAAAACTAATCACATCCTAAGGCATTCCTATGCAAAAGATATATATTACTATCATTCTTTCCACCAAACACACAAACTTTTACTTTCTAAAAGACAACCCGCCATTAAGAAACATAAGCAAATCATTCACTATTGTTTGAGATAGAAATCCACACATCAAAACTTATTAATATTTGCCTTATGAATAATTCCCAGCAACTAAATCACACATTACAACACTACATTGGCATTTTCATCTAAAACGACCCTAGATCTATTTTTTTCTACACTTTTTAATGTGTTTTCATTCGATTCCATTGATATACACATAGAATAAATGATATAGATTAAAGATCGATAAATACCTTTGCAAGAAACACTGGAAATCAAAGATTTGAGGCTTTGTTCTTGGCGGCGAGTTACGTGAGAGTGTGTGTGTGTTTTATAGTTTGACCGGATTTTGAACAGTTTGACCAAAAACCAACTCGCCGCCTCTTTTATATCCTAAGTTTGCAAGTTGGAAGATTCAGTCCCTTAGGTTTCCATCTTCTTTAATTTTTGTTTTAAGTATTTCTAAGGATCTTCTAAGTTTAGGCAATTGGCCAATTTAGTCCCTATTGGTTAATAAGGCTAGGAAACAAAAGAACAAATTGCTTTTAAATCCCTAATCATTATAACTATAGATAACTTTGGACCTTTGAGTTAAAATTAATTAGCTCCCCTTCAAATATTAACCCATTAGAATACAATAACAACCATCTTATAATTACACTTTCATAGCATACAACAATCTTTTAGAACCCCTTAGATTTTTTCACATTCACTCTCCCCCTCAAACAACGACCCATTTTCTATTGAAAGAGTTGTAGTCGTTGATTGAGATGAAAAGATCAGGCGAACAGCTCTACCTTCACCATTGTTTTACGATAATCCCATAATGCATGGATATAAAGTAATCCATGCCCAGACATCAAACCGGGTTGCAATCTGAAGTAATTGCAAGCCTTTTAGTAATTCCAAATGACTTAAAATATTTACTAAGTTTTTTTTTTTGTTATGTGTAACCTATGTACAAAGGATACACGAAGGCATTTCGTTTACTCATCCTCTCCTTCTTGAAGGCGTCTGAGAGTTTCAGGGGTCAAACTCTTCATGCCTAGGCGTGGAAGAAGAAATTCGAACCGTTCTCTTGGTAATGCTTTTGTGAGAATGTCTGCAAGTTGATAGTTCGTTTCCACGAAGTAGAGTTCAACCACTCTATTTTCCACTTGCTCTCGGATGAAATGGTGACGTATGTCGATGTGTTTTGATCGAGAGTGCTGGACATTGTTACAGCAAAGAGCAATTGCACTTTTGTTATCACAGTACAGAGGAATTTTATTGAAGTCAAATCCGTAGTCTTTGAGCTGTGATCGCATCTAAAGGATTTGAGCACAACATCCAGACATGGCGATGTATTCAGCCTCTGTAGTTGATATTGCAGTGCTTCTTTGCTTCTTTGATGACCAGCTAACCAATCTATCTCCAAGAAACTAAGCACTTCCCGACGTACTTCTTCTTGAATCTTGACATCCCACATGATCCGCATCTGCATAAGCTGTTAGTGAAATGGCATTGTCTTTCGGATACCAAAGACCTATATTAATGGTTCCTTTTAGGTACCGGAAGACACATTTGATTGCTTCAAGGTGCTTTTTGGTAGGCTTAGCCTGATATCTAGCACACATGCATACAACGAATACAAGGTCGGGTCTACTGGCAGTAAGATACATTAGGGAGCCAACCATTCCTCTAAATTGAGTTTGGTCAACTAAAATCCCTAAGGGTTCCTCGTCCAGTTTCAATCGATCCACTATTGGTGTATCGATAGGGCCAGAAAGATCCATTCCATATTTCTTTAAGGTTTCGAGAGCATATTTTGCTTGGTTAATAAAGATGCCTCCGGACTTTAAGAGACTTGTAGTCCTAAGAAAAACGACATTTGACCCATCATCGACATCTGAAATTTAGAGCTCATCTCTTTGGAAAATATGATCAGTTGAGGCAAAAATGATGTCATCTATGTATATTTGAACTAGTAGAATATGTTTGTCTGATTTGCGTGTGAATAACGTTGGATCCACGGCACCCTTGAAGAAATTGTTAGCCATTAGGAACTTTGATAGTGTGTCATACCACGCCCTTGGTGCCTGCTTTAGCCCGTAAAGAGCCTTCTTCAGACGATAAACGTGTGTAGGATTATCCGGGTCCTCAAATCCTTCAGGTTGACTGACAAAGACTTCTTCTTGAAGATCACCATTCAGAAAAGCAGTTTTGACATCCATCTGGTAGATGATCATATTTTTGGTTGCTGCATTGGCAATGAATATCCTGATGGCCTCTATCCATGCAACGGGTGCAAACGATTCTTCAAAGTCAATACCCTCTTCTTGACGATATCCCTTTGCTACTAACCGAGCTTTGTTTTTCAGAACATCACCATACTCATCAAGCTTCACCTTGTAGATCCACTTGAGAGCGATAACCATTACATAGACTGGGCGAGGTACTAATTCCCATACTTCAAGTCGATCAAACTCGTGAATTTCATTTTGCATAGCTTCAAACCAGCTATCTTTAGTCATGGCTATTTTGAAATTCTTTGGTTTGACTTTTGACAGTTCATTATGGAAACAACACCATAGAGCATCAGAAGCTAACTATTTTCTGGTAGATACAGGACGAGAGAGATTTCCAACAATATTGTCAAGAGGGTGATCTTTGGACCATTTTATGAGATGATCTGATGGTTGAGTAACTTGGTTGGGTTCAGCTATACTAACATCCCCTAATGATGACTGTGCAGAAGCTGGTTCTCTAGTAACAGGGTTATTTGAGGGATGAAGGGTAGCTTGAGTAATTGGGGTGTCTTCGATAGTAGGTCCAACTACAACATCATGTTGAATGACTGGAGGTTGTATTCCAGATGATGACGGTGAAAAACTTGTTGACGATGTATCTTGAGCAAATGTTGTAGACACAGATGTACCTAGTGGAACAACATGAGCGTTAACAGCAGTAGCCGAAGGTACTGGTTCATCAACTCTAGTTACTTCAAAGTATTCATGACTTAGTTACTTCAACGTATTATGACATAGGTTGAAATAATAATCCAGATCTTATCCGTCGGTTAGAAAACATAATTGGTTTGCCATGACCTGATTAAGGTATGAGCCCTGAACTGATTTATCCAGGCGGTCATGGACATAGGCTGGGTCCTGAATGAATGTGTACAAGGAAGCCATTGTCAGATGCAGCTCCATCGAATGTGAAATGTATTGTTTCATTATTTGACGGGTTCTTCTTTTTGTGTAGATTCGGATAAAAACCCCTTCCTATTGGGAGTTAACCAAACAAATATCCCAATGTCAGCTTTGCTTGCGAAATTTAAATAGATCTTACGGCTTATCATTTGGTAGGGTAGCAAAGAGCACCAAATACTCGAGTAAATGTATAGGATCAGGCTTCTTATCATGCATAAGCTCATATGTGGTTTTGTTGTGACGAGATGAATTAGGGATCGGTTTGGGGTAGTTAACAAGCATAGTAGCGCACAGTGTGCCCACCAGATACTTCGGCCGTTTGAGAAATCACAATTGTACGTGTGCTTCCATAAGTGGTACGATTTCGTCTTTCGAACACGCACGTTTTGTTAAAGGAGAGTTATAGGAACTGACTTTTGTGTATTATGCAACACATTCTAATATTTATGACATACTTGGTGATGAATTTTGTTCCATTATCTGGTTCGGATGTATCTAACTATTTTGTTGTGACCAACTTGTATTTTGCTTAAGAAAGTTGATGACAAAACTTTGGAGTTTCATCCTTTGTTCTCAAAAAAATTAACCAATGTGAATACTTGATTAGTTATTCCACAATGACTAAAATTTATTCTTCCCATTAATTCTCTGTATTCTCATTGGAACCACATAGATCTCATGTGAAGGGTTATTTGGAAGATTTCCATGTTGCGTGTTTTCAGATTTTGGTTTGTGGGGAGATATTCTTGCTTTTTCAAGTTGAAAGGCTAGCAAAAGATGATCTTTTTCAAACTTCAAATCTTGGTTAAACCTCTTAACTAGATCTTTTGGAGCATAGTCATAGATTGTTTCGGAAGTTTTAAAATTGGTTTAAACGAGATGCCACTGCCAATGATTGATTTCGGAAGCAGCTTTTGACAAAAACAAGCATAATAGAGAAAGCCTTCATATATCATCAACTCGGATTTCATACATGTACAAATTGGTGCTTCATCTACCTTTAAGCAGGTCTACGTCATTCCATATCACGAACAAAAATGCAAGGTATGCTTTCTGAAAGCCAATTTCAAGATTCCGCAATCACAAACATTGCCCTACAGAGAACAGATTATGTCCAAGTCTTCTAATCGTAATACTCTGGGATCACACTGTTACCGCAATAACATTATCTCCTTAAACCATTGATAGCTCCAAAGTGTCTTCTCGAATTGGACTATCCGATGAACATTTCAACAAAGGTTCTATGAGCTTTGAACGGTTTCCCCGTCATTATGTTTGAACAGCTGAAGAGTCCAGTACCAAAGGTATGGACCTGGTACGACCTGCATATGAAAATTGTCGGTGTGGAGAGTTTGGAATTTGGGTTCCCCAATTTTTGTTGGGGTCCTGTTGGTTAGCAGATATAATGACATTTCACAGAGAATGCTTAGTTTAAATGGCACAGTCGCCTTAGGCAAATTTCTTTCTGTGGGTCTCCATTGAATAACCACAAATTAAGTTTTCATTAAGGTGAATTTCTTTCCTTGTGGGTCTCCATTGCATAAACCAATTTAAGCAAAATAGTTTGCCCGTTGCTTTCCAGACCCGTTTGGTCTTTGTTCAACCAATGTTATCAGAAGTTTACCTTTGGTTCACAATCTGCTTACCTTTATTCAAGACAGTTTTTTTTAACAGTGGGGTTGCATTCACCAAATACTTCAAATATTAAAACAACACACATTCCATGTTATGTTGAGTTAAACATTTGTTACACGTTTTTGCTCACAGATTTAGTTTTTGAAATAATTACAACATGCTTAGAAGATTTTGCTATGAATCTAACCCGTCTTCACCTTTGTCTTTACTGACTTATTTGTCATAGGGAAGGTCTTCTACTTTCTTCTCATTCTCACTCTTAGCAGGCAGGATCCTATTTTTCTTTGTATTGCTTCTAGGCTGTGTTCCGCTTGCTTCAGTGGATGTTGTTGGTTATCTGTAGAATGTATCAACAGGGACTTTAGTATGTTGAATCTTTCTCGTTGCACTTGTGTTTCTGTGTGTTACTAGATGAAGTTCTGGTGTATCATTTAAAGTACAACTTTCTTTTTCTAGTTTCAGGGATCAGAGGGAGCTTGTTATCTTTTATGGAAACTTTTTTGGGCAATATAGTGCCAATATTATTCTAACAATTCCTTGAGATATGCTTAGTGTATTAAACTAAGCATTAGTTAAGTGCCATTATCCAGTGGTTTTAGCTTTCTAGCTTCCTCTACAATCTCCATAATATTTCTAACTATCCTTAAGATGGTTTGATATGTTTTAAATGAGCACTATATTGTTCTTACGGGGATTGAGGGATTGGGTTTAACATCCAATGGCATTACATGCCTGGCGCTTAACTTTGGGTTTGACAGAGTTACCTAGTGGACACAATGACACTTTGCTTTTAACTGTGCCTTTAGGACTCTCATTTTCATTTATACATGGTAGATGTCTTTTCACTAGTGGAGCACGGTTAATCCTTAATGGATTCATACAATCCTTGAATATTGTATTGACCTTTTTTTAGTTCTACTCACACATCATTTTGTTAAATAAGTGCAGTGACCTTATTTAAGCATTATAAAGTTTCGCAGCTTATGTCATTATTTCAGAGACTTGAGCTTTCAGTTTTTATTACATTGTCCTTTCTCTTGAAGCTGTGTTTAATAGAATTTTAATTCTGAAGAATAAGCTGTCAAATTCAAGAACATCCTCTGAGATGTCTTGTTGATTTGTTATTTTCAAATTTTTCTTGAAGTGTTGTTTTTTCAAAATTGCAAATTCAGTTATTCCACCTAAGTTTTGTTTTTTATAAAACCTATAATATAATTTCATCATTTACATCCTTTTGATTCTCATTTTGTTATTTAGAGATCTTGCTTCAAGTCTAGACAAGTAATTGTTCAACAGCAAACATCAATTGATTCGACAAATAATTAGCAATTAGATTCTCATTTGCAATGAGAAGGTTTTTCCTTTCAATTTTAGGCACATCTGCTTATCCCATAGTATTCTGGTCCACTCATCTGCCTGACATTTGATCAAAAATTTCTTCCATTCTTTAACTTATTTGAGAGAGCATTTTGAACTCCTTCAAAGTGTTGTTTAAGAGTTTTGAAAAAAAAATGGTCTGACTTCAGTGAGGTATATCTTTTTGTTTGTTCAAAACCCTCTTTCCCCTTCAGTCGTGAGGGAACATGTTGGTGTGATTCTCTTTTTACCATGTTTTGTCAAATTCAATAAATACGTTGTGTTGAGTGTATAAAGATTAATGTTCACTTTGACTCTTTTGTAGGGGTGGACCCCTGGGGACAAGCTTGACAGGTGTATTGGGTGGATACCACTGTCGGTGTTGAATGTGTTTAAGAACTGAGGCTGAACCTTTTTCCTGCTTCCATTTTCATCTTTGGCCCAAATATCTGTTCAGGGGTCCATCACTTCTTCTGAGTCGAAGATTCAAGATAGTTCTCTTTTGTGTATCTGGGGGGTTGAAACTTAACTTTATTTTGATACCAAAGGGCTTTTCATTTTCTTCATACACTTTTTCTTTTCATAGTTAACTCAGCTATTTTAAAGAGTTTCTTGAGTCTTGCACTACAGCTGGTTTATGTTGGTAATGTCTATTTCGAGTACCACATTATTGAGAGCAGACTGAACTTGCTTAGCAACGGGTGAGACATAAGGGATATTAGTAGCCTATTTGCCACCCTTTTTCTTTTTTCATCATAAAAACGGGGTGTTTTGGGTTCTACATAGCCATGTGTACTATTTGTAAGATGATCTTGGTTTGTATAATCTATCTTCGTCTTTGAATTTTAACTTTTTCATATCTTAAAAAAATCCTCAACGGTATTATATCTCTCTATTGTTTAAAATTCCTTTTTCAAAATAGGTCAAATTATCTCTGGTCGTTGACCTATTATTGGTCACGGAATTTTCAGAACGACGTGCTTTTGTACAGTATGGAAGTTCCGATTTTAAATGAAGTTTCTTCTTTATATTCGGGTAAGAGATAATTATTTCATCTTGTTCATTCAATCTTTTGTTCTCTTTCAGTTGTTGACTTTGCAGGAGTTGCAAACTGTTAGCAATGAAGACGAAAATTAACAAAGGCCCAATGTTAAATAAAAAATGACAAATTTAAGTTCAAGATTCGGTCAATCAAATACTTGATTCTAAAACTCAATAATTGTTCTTAACCCAGGATTTCATCTAGACAAATGTCTAAACCTAGCGACTATTCTACAACTGAGAGAGTGAGGTTCAATATCTAACACCTAATTTATAGAATCCACTGTCATAATAGTATCTCAAAGATCTAACAACGATTTCAAATTCAAAAAATGCCCCCACAATATCTGTCGGCTTAATACTCAACTATAAAAAGTAACTTGATTTTACAAATTTCAAACTCGTGGTACTTTTCAACTACATTTCAACTTAATAAATAATCAGTTCAATGAATTAACAACCATTCACTTATGAAACCATGTATTAGCGGAAGAAACTTACTGTGTGGAGCTATCAAATCCTAGAAAAAGAGCATCCATCGGAGTGACAAATCCTCCATCAAAACAAACACAAAAGCAACCTTTCATCCCTGCTCATATGATAAAAAAACTGTTTAATATGTTGTTCGGACGTGTTCTGAAGTAAAAAAGTATGCCCATTATTTATAGTTTCTCCTTTCCTAAAGGGGCTGACTTTTTAAATTTGGATTGAAGCGTTATAAGTATTGAAATACTCGATAAGCGACATATATATAAAATGGTTAACCGCACCTGTTAGCTTTGCTTTCACCTTTTTCGTGATTATCTTGACCCCATCATTGTTTTTTCCGTCAATTTCTGCAAGACCATGATAGAAGCAAGATCTTACAGAAAATTCAGAAGCAGACAGATGTATGATCAGTAGTATTATATATACTTACCAACATTATCTTTCTGTCACACACACATATGTACGGTTGAGTTTTCTAGAATTCTTTATCTTTGTCGAAAGACACACACATTATGTTATTTCTTTCTAATTATGTATGTGGGCATCGACATAAAGGAGGGTCAGCCTGCGAGTGTGAAGGCGGCACCAAAAACAGTAATGGCTGCAACCATGCGGCCGCTCCGCCATATGAGTTTCAGTAAACTACGCCTCCTAAAACAATAAACGCAAAAAAAATTCATCATCGCCTCAGTTACCATATTACATAAAAAACGGTAATTTGCTAGTCACGTTTTCTGAAAAAAGCATCCTAAAATATACAATAAGAGGTTGCCAACATGACGTCGTATGTTGTTTCATTGTAATTTTGATAGAAAACAGCGTCGTTTTGCATCTGTAGTATATAAATAATTAGTATATATGTAATATTTATATAAGATATAATATAATATATATATATAAATGTATATATATATATAATATATAATATATATATATACTAGTAACATTACCCCCCCAACGGGCGGGTTTTTGTTCATAACACTTTTAGGACAATGTGTTTATGCATTTAGCCCACCCTTCTCTAGACGGTTGTTCCGTGTTTATGTAAAGCCTAGAAATCATCATTCCTCTTATTTTGTGTGAATTTCTTGAAAGTGTTGAACATATAGTCGGTTGTACCCCCGTGTGATAAGCAAAGTCCTTAGTTAAAAAGAAACAAACTTATGATGGAGTATGCCCAACGGGCGTGTTGAGTTCATTGCATGTTTTTTAAGACCAATTTTTTTGTTATGTTAACATAAATCACCATGTCTCGTTTTTCTGTTTCATTATCTAGATAGTGTTAACGATGATTGATTGCTCGTCGAGTTAAAATACCTGTCTTTGTTAATAGCAAACCAATCTTGAGTAGTGTCTACCCAACTGACTATTTGCAGGTTGTCATAAATCGCATTTTTAGAAGACATCTTTGACGTTTAGTTTGTACATGTTATTCTGTTTGGTATTTAAAATTAAACTCATGTGTTTGACTTTAGGTAACATCGTTTATCTAACGTTCTTGATCGTGATTTCTCTTACAGATTGACATAGAGGAAAATATCATGATCATGTCTATGATTTGGTAGGTTACTATGTTTTAACTCATCCTTAGAAGGGGCGATCAATTGCATAAACAATATAACTATCAGCGAAAATGATATGGCAAGTTCTGAATTTCATATGAGGTCTATGATGCCGGTAGTCTGACCTTTAAATTTAATAACACAAATGTTTAATTAACCCTATACTTTTGTATCAGTTACTAGTAAGTTTGGTAGCGGACGAGGTAACTCGATGAAAGAAAATAAAGATAGTCACAGAATTTAATAAATATAACATACATTTTCAATAAGCTTCATGGCCAGATGAACCATGCGAGTGACGAGACACTGTAATTAACAAAGAGTCTGAGCATACATGTCTTTGAGTATATGTATGTAGTGAACTAGTATACTAACCTTTCCGTTGAAAAAGTATTTCCGTTCAGTCACCAGAATGTTTTGGTTTACGATCACCCATATGATCTTCCTGGTTTCCCTTACACCGATGTATTCATTCAACAAAGTTGTCAAGTAATATAATAGACAATAACCGAAGCAATGTGAAATAATGTACTAATACTTACGTTAGAATCAAATTCTGTATGTTAACATAACAACTTTGATCTCTATGATCACTGAATTTCTTCTAAGCGCCATAAATTTGACAAGAAACGCAAGTGAACAATAAAATACCGTCGATTGCTTGTGCGTTGTTCTTTAAGAGCCTGGGTTTTTTGGGTCTTTATTTTAATGCATACAACTTTGTTCGATAGCCGTTATAAATATCACTGAGCAAGATGAAGGAAAGTATGTAGCTTGTGGTTGAAGTTTGCAAATTTTTGACCTCGGGTACATCAATAATGAAACCGTTTACATAAGCTATTTGATTATGTGTCAAATATGAGTTACAACAACCTAAAATTATCATGTATACCCAAATCAATATATGATCAACTTATGTTGCCACGCACATTCGATGGAGACGAATTTTTAACCAAAATTAGGCATCCTATTTTCACCTGAAAATAGGAAGAAACAGAAGGAAGTCACTAGCGCTTAGCCATACTAAAAAAAACACGACACATGCAAAATGACCAAAAGACCCCCCTGTTTTCAAAGCACTCTGGGCAAAAGAAGTTGTTAGCTGTGGTTTTGTGTAATAACACGCGATTTATAGGTTTGGAAGCCTACGGTGAAACTTTTAGCATATTTTCGATGGCACTGAGCCACATAATAAACACTTACATAAAGCGAAAAAAGCATAAAATGCACAAATAGCTAAGTTTGTATTGCAATAATAAAACCGAAATGCTTGGATATGAAGAAAAAAAAATTTTTTTATCCGAATAGATAAATGACCACATTTCAAAAGTTCAGGCAGAAAAATTTTATGCTTAATTTAAAAGCTTATTATTAGTTGCAAATCACCATTTTAAAGCTGCCAAATGTTTGCACACTCCGAAATTGTGTATTAAGTCAAAATGGCAAATCTGTAATTACAAATAATGAATCTAAAATGCACCGAGTTTGGTGAATATTATGTAATCCATCTTCCAAATGGAGTACATCTTGTTTGGTATAGCTATGGTGATGGGAATTTTGTTAATGATGAACATGGTGAGGCACTGATAATAATTAAACTATTGTTTCGCAACTTAGACTGATCATGGACTTTACACGTTAAACTCTTTCTTATGTGCCGTACATATATGCTATGTTACTTTTGACAGTCAACTCTCACCATATGTAGGCATAGTTGAGACTTAGCCTACACAACTGCGACGATAATCCGAATAATCCCCGACAGCCAAATAATAACGCGATCCCCGAATGATTCACCCGAACCCATAATTCCGATTTCTTATAGGGACTGCTTGCGGTGTTGTTATTTTTACTAAAAAACTCAATCAACCCGACCCCTATAACACCTGGACATTCCGACCCGATAACAACCCTACTAATTAATAAGCTCATAACTTTTCCTGATGGGTCACGGCTATGGATGGTTTTACCACAGTTAACACTAATCGCTTTAACTTTTTAATGCAACAGCATTAAAGGTCATAATTAGAAAAACCTTATAAAGTATGCTATAATTTCCAAATTGATTACATGATGCATAAAAAGTAGAACTGTAAAAATACATCAACAACCCCCATGAGCATCACCCATCAACAAAGCCGCATCAGCAACCCGGCACCAGTCCAACCTCGTACATTTAGCGTGGACCCACGTCAACAACACCGGTATCAAACAACACAAAATGCAGACCTACATCCAGAAACCCGCAGTAGGCCAAACCAAACGACTAAAGGTACAATAAAATTAAAATTGTCTAGCCAGACTAAAAGAAAGAACGTATAATGGAAAACTTCCAAAAATCAGATGAAATTTGTTTACCTTCATTTGCTTCCAAAAAAGCTAAGTAGTCCAATTCATGTAATGTCTAGTACACATCATATCTGAGATTTTGTGACTTCCAAGAGCATCATGCAACAAAATGAACTAATTAGAAAACCCTGTCCTAAACGCAATCAACAATCCGCATAAGCAACACCGACAAAAACATCATAACACATAAGCAACTACACGCATCAGCAACATCGGGTAAATATGGGTTAGTTGCGCGGTGACACACCAAGGCTTCGTCAAGCTCGCTCCATCCACAGATAGGCTCAGATGCCATATGTATACAGAGTTACCAGACAAACGTTATTCTTTATTATATGATATTGAATAAAATAACATAGAAAATAAATATAAAGAGAAAGGAAGTATGCCACGGAGCGTCGTCTACTAAAAAGACATATTCGGACATTTAAGTGTGTAACTTCAAAGTGGTCGCAGTTCCTACTTAAAAAGCTCCCTAGCGAAAATAAAGCATGGTTTTAATGAAGATAAAGATCACTAAAGAACCGAATTTCTGTACTAATGTTTTTTTAATCTCAAGTTTCCCTTGTTTAACAATTATTTTGATATCGTGACCAGTACAACCAGTAACTAATTCCTTTACATAAGAAGTCATAGTCTACCACAAAAATAGAACTAGTAGCCCTCAAACACTAGATTCAAAACCAAACCCAATCAATCTGAGAACAAAATTTCATTCAGCAGAGAGAGACCAGGATAGTTTGAGCTTAATTTTAAAGTCGACCACGCCACTGAGAATAAAAAGAATTTAGGGAGTTTAATGTGTTAGAAAAAGAACTACTCGTCCATCAAAAATATGTTCAAGTAAATAGAGGAAAATAGGAAGTGTTTTGGGGGGGGGGGGGGGGGGGGGGGGGGGGATGGGGGGGAGGGGGGGGGAGGGGGGGGGGGGGGGGGGGGGAGGGAGGGGGGTGGAGGGGGGGGGGGATTGCTTGAATCAACCACCTGACCGCGTCTAAAAAACAAGAATACCTTGCAATTTTGATGAAATCCCCCGGCTGATATAGTGCTTGTGTGTATTCTGATGGTGTCTAGGCACATTACCCGCCATTTCACATTTACCACGTACACAAAAAATGTAGATGAAATTACAAATCATGCAAGCGATAAGAAAAGTAATACCAAACATGCATAACGTGCAAGCATATGAGAGATAGTAGAACGCGTATAGAATTTTATGGCCGACCAGACGCCTATGTACCAGGATGACCGTTGAAACACCGTAACGTCACAACGTGGTCGTCGCAAGAATTTACTTATATATGTTTCTCAAATTATTCAATGACAGGGCAACACCTCTTTACTATAGATTTTTTTTTTTGTTGGTAACGCAATCGTTACCGAACACATTGTGAGCTGACTAATTTGTTACGCAGAGAGAGAAAGTTTTTAATTGTACACATGTACAATTACGAAAGAATCGTATGCAAGCTATTAAATATAGAATTAGATATCGTCAAAACATGAACAATGTTAGGAATTCAAGATATTCATAGCGTAGAATCTGGAAATTCAAGATTAAAACATCACTAAAGAGAGGTAATGGGTTTCAAAGATACATAGATAGCCTTACTCTCATCAACTACAAATATTGAAATGTCCAAACATAAAACCTACAGGCACGAAGGTCAAACACTTCAAGAAAAATATAACAAGAAACATAAGAGGGATCGTGATAGTGTAAAATTATCTATAAACATGTAGCAGACGGTGTTATAGCGCATCGAAAGAATCGGGTTATTGTAGTTTTGACTGGAATGAATCGACCATACTCAGCTCACATAATTCATAACTCATCTTTAACCTTAACCGCAAAGAAATATTTGGCAAGCAAAGTCAAGCCTTTTCGTTAAGGGGGGAAGTCATCATATGCCATTACAAAACCAAAGCAAAGAAACTACATCTACAAATGAAAACAAAATACACTATCAAATAAGTAATTCAATTCCAACTTAACCATACTAATCACATAAAAAAACTACATATGAATGAAAAACAAATGACCGATCAAAATAATGTTTAGTTCAGCTTTGCATGTATAGCAAAATTGAAACTCTTAAGGCAGCGTAACGGTAAAGCACCCTATCCCTAAGAAGTATTGTTCCTGGGTCGTACCGTTGCTTTTCCTCTGGGGGGGGGGGATTGTTAGCCACGAAGAGAAAAAAAGAAGATTGGTTTTTAGTAGCCCTAGTTCCATTTGAGATAACATAATAAGTATCAAAACCTTTTTTGATAGAGGCAAGCCCAAACACACGAAAAACATACCATTCCCCCCTTCACGAACTAATCTTTTTAAACAATACGCATAAACATATAAGTTTTTTTTTTGAACGGCGGCTTCATATAAGTTAACCGCAAACAAACAATAGCACTATACCCTACAAAAGTGTAAAATATGTTAATACATACCATCTAGTCGAAGTAAGCACAATGGTCAACTCATGTTTGAGATATTAATTGCTGATGTATGAATTTAAACTTTACCCCCTAACAAACAATAATAAAGATTAGCCAGGAGACACACAAAACTACCTCATTATTGCGTTAAAAAATAAAATACAACAAAATCCGGTCAGACAATAGCATAACAAAGTAATCCCTGATACAACCACTATACTCTAACAAATTAATTACACTGCAGCCTATCTTCATCACAAAGCAAACTAAATAATAAAATTCAATTAAAACACTTTATACTATTACCTTGCATGGCTTCCCATACTGTGAAATACCTGATTCCATTGATCAGAATAAACTAGATCTCTTTTAACCTTAGTGATTTGCACAATACTATTTTTGTTTACATGATCATGTAAGTAGATTTTTTATAGCGAAAAATATTGTTTAGTGTGTTGTTTTTTCACTTTTGACTTTTTTGTCAAAGAGCCCAACATCAACTGTGGATCTCTTACGTGAAGCAAAAGTAACATCATAAACTAAGTTAGAATCAATAAAGATATAAAGCAACTATAATAATTCCCAAATGAACAAATTAAAAGACAATCAATATTTACCAAAAAATTAACAGGGCGAAATGTTTACGTTAATTTAGCAAACGACCTAACAGTGAAATTATCTTTCAAAGAGCTGGATTAAATGAAAGAACCATATAACAAATAAAAAATCCCCACAACTTAGAATTAAATGAAACAGTAAAATGAAAGAGTGCATGCTTAATGTTAGCCGCAATTAATATTTAGGTTAAGTTCGTCACATATGGCTATCCATTCAAATTCAACTTGCTTTTGGCTCAAAATACAATATACTGAAACAAAGGAATTTTATTGAATTCAAATCCGTAGTCTTTTAGCTGGGATCGCATCCAAAGGATTTGAGCACAACATCCAGACATGGCAATGTATTCAGCCTCTGTTGTAGATATTGCAGTGCTTCTTTGCTTCTTTGATGACCAGCTAACCAATCTATCTCCAAGAAACTGAGCACTTCCCGACGTACTTCTTCTTGAATCTTGACATCCCGCATGATCCGCATCTGCATAAGCTGTTAGTGACATGGCGTTGTCTTTCGGATACCAAAGACCCATGTTAATGGTTCCTTTTAGGTACCGAAAGACACGTTTGATTGCTTCAAGGTGCTTTTTGGTAGGCTTAGCCTGATATCTAGCACACATGCATACAACGAATACAAGGTCGGGTCTACTGGCAGTAAGGTACATTAGGGAGCCAACCATTCCTCTAAATCGAGTTTGGTCAACTAGAATCCCTTTGAGATCCTCATCCAGTTTCAATCGATCCACCATTGGTGTATCGACAGGGTCTGTAAGATCCATTCCATATTTCTTTAAGATTTCGAGAGCATATTTTGCTTGGTTAATAAAGATGCCTTTGGGACTTTGAGAAACTTGTAGTCCTAAGAAAAACAACATTTTTCCCATCATCGACATATGAAATTTAGAGCCCATCTCTTTGGAAAAGATGTGACACGCATTATGATCACTTGAGGCAAAAATGATGTCATCTACGTATATTTGAACTAGTAGAATATGTTTGCCTGATTTGCGTGTGAATAACGTTGGATCCACGGCACCCTTGAAGAAATTATTAGCCATTAGGAACTTTGATAGTGTGTCATACCACGCCCTTGGTGCCTGCTTTAGATCGTAAAAAGCCTTCTTTAGACAATAAATGTGTGTAGGATTATCTGGGTCCTCAAATCCTTCAGGTTGACTGACAAAGACTTCTTCTTGCAGATCACCATTCAGAAAAGCAGTTTTGACATCCATCTGGTAGATGATCATATTTTTGGTTGCTGCATTGGCAATGAATATCCTGATGGCCTCTATCCGTGCAACGGGTACAAACGATTCTTCAAAATCAATACCCTCCTCTTGATGATATCCCTTTACCACTAATCGAGCTTTGTTTTTTAGAACATCACCATACTCATCAAGCTTCACCTTGTAGATCCACTTGAGAGCGATAACCATTACATTGACTGGGCGAGGTACTAATTCCCATACTTCAAGTCAATCAAATTCGTGAATTTCATCTTGCATGGCTTGAAACCAGCAGTCTTCTATCACGACCATTTTGAAATTCTTTGGTTCGACTTTTGACAGTTCAGTATGGAAACAGCACCATAGAGTATCGGAAGCTAACTGTTTTCTGGTGGATACCGGACGAGAGGGATTTCCAGCAATATTATCAAGAGGTTGATCTTTGGAGCATTTTCTGAGATGATCTGGTGGTTGAGTAACGTGGTTGGGTTCAGCTATACTAACATCCCCTGATGATGACTGTGCAGAACCTGGTTCTCCAGTAACAGGGTTATTTGAGGGATGAAGGATAGCTTGAGTAATTGGGGTGTCTTCGTTAGTGGGTCCAATTGCAACATCATGTTGAAAGACTGGAGGTTGTATTCCAAATGATGACGGTGAAAAACTTGTTGACGGTGCATCTTGAGCAAATGTTGTAGTCACAGATGTACCTGGTGGAACAACATGAGCGTTAACAGTAGTAGCCGAAGGTACTGGTGCATCGACTCTAGTTACTTCAAAGTATTCATCGAACATAGGTTGAAATAATAACTCTAGATCTTTATCCGTCGATAGAACATAATTGGTTGCATTGACCTGATTAGGTATGAGCCCTGAACTGAATTGTCCAGGCGTCATTAACATAGGCTTGGGTCCTGAACTGATGTGTACAGGAGCCATTGTCTGAAGCAGCTCATCGAATGTGACATGAATTGTTTCCATTATTCGACGGGTTCTTTTGTTATAGATTCAAAAACCCTTACTGTTGGGAGCATAACCAACGAAAATCCCAATGTCAGCTTTGGCTTACAATTTACCTAGACCTTCACTATAATTTACAGGGTAGTAAAGAGCACCAAATACTCGGAGAAATGTAAGATCATGCTTCTTATCATGCACAAGCTCATATGGGGTTTTGTTGTGACGAGTATGAATTAGGGATCGGTTCTGGGTGTAACAAGCAGTAGCGACAGCTGCTGCCCACAGAAACATCAGCGCTTTTGAGAATATCAACATTGTACGTGCTGTTTCCACAAGTGTACGATTTCGTCTTTCGACAACGCCGTTTTGTTGAGAAGTTCTCGGAACAGACTTTTGATGAAATATGCCAACATCTTCATAATATTTCGACATAACTTAGTTGATGAATTCCATTCCATTATCTGTTCGGATGTATCTAACTATTTTGTTGAGACCAACTTGTATTTGCTTAAGAAAGTTGATGACAAACTCTGGAGTCTCATCCTTTGATCTCAAAAACTTTACCCATGTGAATCTTGAATAGTCATCGACGATGCCTAAAATGTATTTCTTCACATTAATACTTTGTACTCTCATTGGAGAACATAGATCCATGTGAAGGGTATGAAGAACTTCCATATTGGTGTTTTCAGATTTTGGTTTGTGGGAGTACTTCTTGCTTTTTCCAAGTTGACAGGCTGAGCAAAGATGATATTTTTCAAACTTCAATCTTGGTAAACCTCTAACCAGATCTTTTCGAGCAAGATCATTAATTGTGCTGAAGTTTAAATGGTTTAAACGACGATGCCACAACCATGATTTGGTCTTAGAAGCTTTGGACAACAAGCATACTGGAGAAGACTTCATCATATCATCAAGCGATAATGTGTATAAATTAGTGCTACGACTACCTTTAAGTAAGTCCACACCATTCATATAACGAACAAAGCAAGAATGCTTTCTGAAAGCAATTTCAAGATCAGAATCACAAAATTGCCCTACAGAGAACAGATTGTGTCCAAGACCTTCCACATAGTATACTCTAGAGATCACACTGTCACCAATAACATAATCTTGATAACCCATGATAGCTCCAAAGTGATCATTCCCGAATCTGACTGTCCCAATGGACTTTTCCACAAAGTTCTTGAGCTTTGAACGATTCCCCGTCATATGTTTTGAACAGCTTGAGTCCAGATACCAAAGGACGACCTATACGACCTGCATTTGAAAATAGTCGAGTGTGGAATTTCGGTTCCCTAATCTTTGTTGGGGTCTTGTTGGGTAGCAGATATAATAGAATATTTTACAGAAAGCTTAGTTAAAGGGCACCGTTCGCCTAAGGCAAACTTCTTTCCTGTGGGTCTCCATTGATAACCACAATTAAGTTTTCCTAAGGCAAATTTCTTTCCTGTGGGTCTCCATTGATAACCACAATTAAGTTTTCCTAGGGCAAATTTCTTTCCTGTAGGTCTCCATTGATAACCAATATCAGCAATTAGTTTGCCCGTTGCTTTCCAAACCCGCTTGGTCTTGTTCAAACTGTTATCAGACAGTTTGCCTTTTGGTTTCCAAATCTGCTTCCCTTTATTCAAGACAATTTTAACAGTGGGGGTTGCATTCACAGAACTCAAAATATTAACAACACACATTTCATGATTTGCTGAGTTTACACATTTGTTACACGTTTTGCACACAGATTTAGAATTCGAATTAATTACAACATGCTTAGAGCTAATGCTAGAATCAACCCGATTCACTTTTGTCCATACTGACTTATTTGTCCTAGGGTGGTCTTCTACTTTCTTCTCATTCTCACTCTTAGCAGGCAGGATCCTATTTTTCTTTGTATTGCTTCTAGGCTTTGATCCGCTTGCTTCAGTGGAAGTGTTTACTCCTGTAGAATGAATCACAGGGACATTAGTGTGTTGAAATTTCTGGTGCACTTCGTGTTTCTGTGTGTTACTAGATGAAGTTCCTGGTTTATCATTAAAAGTAACTTGCTTTTTCCTAGTTACAGGGGTAGAGGGAGCCTTGTAATCTCTTTCATTGAAACTTTTTGGGCAAGTGCCAATCACATATTCTAACAATTCCTGAGATAGCTTAGTGTATTGACAAGCATAGTTAAGTGCATTATCCAGTGGTTTAGCTACTCTAGCTTCCTCTACAATCTCCCTAACTGTTTCTACACTCTCCTTAAGATGGTTGATATAGTTTAAATGAGCACTCCTATTGTTCTTAAGGGGATGAGGGATGGGTTTAACATCAATGGCATACATGCCAGGCGCAAGAACTTTTGGTTTGACAGAGTCACTAGTGACACAAGACACTTTGCTTTTCAACTGAGCCTTTAGACTCTCAATTTCATTTAACATGGTAGATGTCTTTTCTCTAGTGTGAACACGTGTAATCTTAATGGAGTCATACAATTCCTTGTAATGTTGTTTGACCTTTTCTAGTTCTACTCTAACGCATTCATTTTGTTCAATAAGAGCAGTGACATCTTTAGCCTTATAAGTTTCATAACTTCTGTCATTCATTTAGAGACTTGAGATTTCAAGTTTCTAATTGCGTTGTCCTTTTCTTGAAGCTGTGTTTCTAGAAGTTTAATTCTGAAAATACTGAAGTTAATATTCAGGAACATTCTGAGAAGTTTGTGATTTGTTATTTCGAAAGTTTTCTTGAAGGTGTTGATATTTCAATTGCAAATTCAGGTATTCCACCTCAAGTTTGTTAAAACCTCTTATCATTTCATTATTAACATCCTTTTGATTCTCATTTTGTAATTTAGATATCTCAGCTTCAAGATCTAGACAACGTGATTGTTCAACAACAAACATCAATTGATTCGACAAACAATTAGCAATTAGATTCTCATTTGCTATGTGGAAGGTTCTTTCCACTTCAATTTTTCTGCACATTGCTTGTCTCTACAGTATTTTTGTCCACCTCTGCTGACATTTGATCAAAAATTTCTTCCATTCCTTTAACTTCTTTAAAGAGAGCCTTTTGAACTCCTTCAAAGTGTTGTTTAAGAGTTTTGAAAAATGGTATGACTTCAGTGAGGTAACATCTTTTTGTTTGTTCAAAACCTCTTTCCCCTTCTGTGAGACCTGTTGGTGTGATTCTCTTTTTACATGTTTTGTCAAATTCCGTAAAAAGTTGTGTGAGTGTATAAAGATTAATTTTCACTTGACTTTTTGTTGGGAGAACCCTGGGGACAAGCTTGACAGGTGTATTGGGTGGATACACAGTCGGTGTTGAAAGTGGTTTAAGAACTGAGGCTTTAACCTTTTTCCTGTCATTTTCATCTTTGGCCTAAAATATCTGCTCAAGGGTCAAATCTCTCTGAGGTGCGAAAGATTGCAAGATAGTTCTCTTTTGACGTAATATGGGGTGCAAATTAACTTTATTTTGTAATACACTGAGGGTTTTATTTTCATACATTCTTTTCATAGTCAACTCTGTTTCTCAAGAGTTTCCTCCGACGTCATGCACAACAACAGGTTATGATTGGTATGACTATTTCAGTACTCGTTATAGAGGGCAGATTGATCTTGCTTTGCACTCAGTAGTGAGACATAGGGGTTTAGTAGCCTATGCTACCTTTTTCTTTTCTTCATTAAAAACAGTTTTGGTCTTACTAACATGTTCACCGTTTGAACAGAATGATCTTGTTTGAATAATCTTTCTTCAACCCTTTTCTTTTTGCTTTTTGATGTCTAAAACTCTCAAATGTATTTATCTTCTTTTTTTTTATATCCTTTTTCAAGGTTGTCACTTCTTCCTTTCATTGACTAGTTAGGGTCAACGGTAGTTAGAACGAAGTTGCATTTTGTACAGTATGAAGTTCCGATTTAAAGTAGTTTCCTTTCTATTTCGGTTAGAGATAATTTTCTCATTTGTTCAATATATTTTGTTCTCTTTCTGTTAATTCAAACTTTGTCGATTTTTCTTCACCTCTGGGACAGTTACTTATATCTCACCCAAAGTTTAGAAGTCAATGTGTCATAAACTACTTTTAACCTGCTATTTGATGAACATACTTTGACACCCTAGTTCATGCATATCATCTAGCATTCGACAATCATGCATTCATTCCGAAAAGAAGATACATTTACTTTGTACAACATGTTTCTTCGTTGTCCTCCATTTTACTGATTATACATATTAAGATTACCATCACTCGCATATTAAGCATCAGAAGTCAAATAAAGTAGTTGATGTTGTACATCGTTTTGCATCTCGTTGTACTTCATGATACTTCAATCCATGTGTATACAAAGGTATCATTAATCTTGTACCTCAAAATCGATATTTCGTAAGTCATTATGATGGCCCGCCGACTTCATCGTAGATTGGATCTTCAGATGAAAGATTTACCATGAACATGGTTTGTATATTAGGAGCCTCATCAACATCAGAGTCGAATGCATCACATTGATTAGCTTCAAAGATATAATCCACATTGAGTGCCAAAATCTTCTCGTTGATCATCCACATCTATCAATGTTTTGGTGAACCTGTTCTCAATGCAAGGAAACAACAATGTTCTTCATCCAGTATTGACCATTTCTCATGGGCTTGCATAGTAGCATCTTGTCTTGACGTAGTTTGAATATTGAAGTTCAAGTCGCTTTGGTCGTGGACATTTCCTCGTGCTATGTGTCGAAGTCATTACAGTTGTAGCACTTAATGGGTTTGCTTGTACCAGGATTCATTTGCCTCCTCTGTTATGACCTCCCAGCATGCCCAGCTACAACATTTCCTCTTGTATTGTTCCTCTAAAATGGTCTTCCTTGATTATTCACATTTTATCTTCCACGGACATCTTGAACCATAACTCTGCCGTCTTGAACCGTATCTTTGTTCCTTGCATTAGAAGATGTTCTAAGTTGATTGTTTGTTTGAGGAAGATGTGATTTGTACGATTGAGTGAGGAGGACAAGTGTGTTGGTTAAACTTTCAATCAAGTTTTCAGTTGAAGAACTTCCCGAGTCAGTTAAAAGTTATCAGTAGGAGATGGTTCATTTGAGGATTGAGGAGACATGGATGATTGTGTTGGATACTGCTGAACTGAGGCATTAGACACTAGTGCCAAAGGATCATTAGTTGGTTGAATGAACCTTTCCATCATCATTCTATTCTCACTAGCATGTACCTCATGTTGCTTCAAATAGGCATAAAGCTGATCAAAATTAGACTCTTTCAAACCTCTATTAAGTTGACTTGTCAGTTATGATCTTAATCACTAGGTAACATGTTGTTCACAAACTTAGAGTTAAGCTGCATTCTGGGCATGGTCATCTTGATGTTTCTCATGTCATTAATGAGCTTCATAAACCTAACATAGTATACGTGAATGGTTTCTCCTTTGATTTGACGGAAGTGTTCAAATTCATTGTATAACTAAGATTCCCTGTCATCCTTTGTTAACTCAAAACCTTCCAGAATCATCTTCACATTGTCCCAAATGTCTTTGGTATCCCTTGAAGTAGGATATTCGTTGCACGAATGTCAGCTTTATACCTTTCCTTTTCTTCAGCAGAAAGGTCTGTAAAGACTCTAGCACGTTCTGGACCTGGTTGAAGTGCACCCTCAGTTTCTTCAGCAGGAGTTTGTATGAACGTTCCCATTTTAAATGGACCTTCAGTAATCGATTTCATAATGTTCTCTCCATTATCTTTTCCCAGACAATACAGACGAATGCGTTGTTGCCAAGATTCAAAGTCTGTTCTGTCAAGCATTGGTGGGCGTGTATCGGAACCGGCATACTGGATATCTTCCGACATATTAGACATCTTGAATTTGTTGTGAAATGATATCAGTCTTGATCGATCAGTGATAAAGGAGACTTGTGTTAAAGATATGTTTTAGTTGTGATTAAAGTAATTATTCCACGGGATTTTACTAATCTTAACTGAAACCGAGAAATAAATCTTTCACGGGATTTTACAAAGTAAGAAAACCGTAGAAGAATTAAGATTTTAGTGACATATTTCGCTTGGAAAAAATCAACATAATTCGCTTGATGACTTATGACATGTTTCGCTTGATGAAAACAAACATATTTCGCTTGAAGAACCTGTCATATTTCGCTTGTTTGAAAACTAACATATTTCGCTTGAAAATCTGTCATATTTCGCTTGGAATCAACCTGTCATATTTCGCTTGATTCAAACCTGCATATTCCGCTTTCTTCAAACCTGCATATTCCGCTTCCTTCAAACAGAAGGTTAACTTCGAGCAAAACACTTATTTTTCTAACAAAATCACCAAAAACACACCCTTTTTGACGTTGAACCTTGATTTTTCTTGCACAACTAGTTACCTTATGCCTAGATCTTGCTTAAAAACATAACAATAAACACATCCAAGCATAAAAACTGAGTTTTGATTTTCGAACCAAAAATCCAAAATGTAACTAAAGAACACTATTTAATCCAGATTAGAACGCACACAAGCTCACGAAATCACCACATAGCTCTGATACCAATTGTATGATATCATATTTTACGGCCCAGATGATGATTCTTGGATTTGGCTAGTTTCTAGAGAGAGAAACACATGGAGAGATAATTTCTTGAGAGAGAAAGCTCTATGTGTAAAACGTAAATAAATAATGACTAGCTTACCTCTTCCAAAGTTAGAAGAGGCTTTTATAGTTCTTACAATATACCGGGTATTAGTACTCGGCTTAATACCGAAAGTCATACGATTAACTATTAAACTACGAGCTATAATAAACAGTAAAATACACGGGGTGACCGAGTCTTTTTCTAATATCTAACAATCTCCCCCTAAGGGAGGTCACCCCTGAAAATACTAAACTTAATCACTTCAGTCTTTAGCTCGTAGACATTTGATATCTTGTACATTTGGGGTAGTGATCTTTTGATTCATCTTTGACTTGTCTTTGATTGTGATCTTGAGCTTTCTTGAGATCATCACCCAAACATAATCTTACATCATCTTGTAATGGATCGCCATCTTGTGCACTTGTGAAGAAATACACGATATCAGAGTTTGCGGAAGCTTTGACACCTTTATGAGGTCTTTCATAACTTCATAACAAGTGTAGGTCGTGTATGAGCATTCGGTTATTCACTTGATATCTGAGGTGCTGCGAATTTCCATCTCCATCTCCATCTTTAAGATATCCTGTAATGAAACATTTAGTAATAAATAGAAAATTGATTTGAAAAGTCAGTCTAAGTGTTTCTTATGAAAATATTTTGTAACACTTCGAAAGATTTGATTGTTTATCAAATGATCAATTGGTTTGCATGGTAAGCACTAGTCAAATTTATATATGTATAGTATAAATCCCGTGACAATTCTTACCAATTACTTCTCAAACAAGAGAAATTTAGAATTTCAAACATGTATCATCGTGTTGACATGACATCTAAAATCATACTATGAACTTTAATAATATCATAAATGACTCAATCAGTGAATGTATTTAGTGAGCATTAAGTGGGTAAATATACGTACAGGAATCATCATGGAACAAATATGTGTAGAAAATTGGTTGAAATGAAAGTGTGATGAGATTGTATGATTGACTTACAGACATTTATCGTAGTAGGAATGTTGAATTGGGGATGAGTTCAAGGGATTATGAGACTTAATTGTTTGGATGACATTGAGTTGTTGGGAGGGTTGTTATCAAAAATCGTAAAGTTTCACTGCATTTTTAACAAAATGGTTTTGTTTATTGTTGGTGAAATGACACACTATTAATACTGGAATTAAAAAGAGTGTAACTGATGTGTAAATGTGATTAATCTTATATTAGGATTAAGAATTCGGTGTTATCTATTATTTGTAGAATGAGAGGGTATTTTGTTAATATTTATGTGCATGGTGAGAGTTGGTCATAATGTGACAGTATATGGATTATTTACGTGTTTAGATTTGGTGTTATGTGTCTAGTATAGAATGGATGGGTTGTGGAAAGGAGATGAGGTTATATTTGTTTTTTATGTTATGTGTGGTTATGTTGGAACAGAATATGTTGGCGTTTAGGTACAGACATATGTAAGTTATGATATGGTATATGTGTGGGGGAATGGGAAGTTCTGTTGGATTAAGAAGGGTTCTGGATGTGAATAATTGAAAATGTGATAACTCTAAATGGTTAGATTGTTTCTATATTTAGGATGGGAAGGGGATACAAGGATGTAAGGAATTTTATGAATAGGTAATATTATAGATTTGTAGGGAGAGTTAGTATTAGGGTGTGGACTAAGGTAATTTATAGTTATGTTGGTGTAGGAGGGTGCGGTAAATTTGAATATATGTATGGGTTTAAATTTTGGAGGGTAATAAATTTTGATGTGTGTGGTGTTTTTGCAATGAGAAAGTTGATATGTTTAGTGTGTTGATAAGGTGGGGGAAGAATATGTGGGTTGGGGTGTTATGATGGGATAGTCTATGTGTATGTTGTGTGGGGGTGTTTCTGGACATTTTGGGGACAATGATGGTAGGTAAGGGATGTGTAAATGTTGTGGGATATGTGGAGGGGGTCGGGGAGGGGTAGGGGTAGGTGACACTTGATTTAACTATTTGGTATGGACATTTGTATTTTAATTAAGTGATGAGATTATTTAGGGAGTAAGGGTGCAGTAGGGGCCGTGATGGATACGGTAGATGGGGGTAGAGGGGGAGATGATGGACATGATGTCTTATTATTTTGACACATGTTAGTATTTTTTTGGTATCTTTGAGTATAGGCTTCTGTTGGGGAGGATAGTAGAGGGTATATTACAGGACATGTGGTTTAGCGTGAGGTTGGCTTTTTTATATGTACGAATGACGGAGGGGTGAGGTAAGTGTTGGAGGGAGTTGTGTTGTAAGTGGGGGTATATAAGGTCGTGGAGTACTCATCAGTTAATATCATATTGTAAATACTAGACAAAGTGAGGTGTATCGCGATTAGGTCGTATTGAGATGTTACTCGGGGAGGTGTGATCAGATTGGTATGTGGAAACGGTTGATAACTAAATGGAAGTGGACTTTTTAGTAGTGTTGGGACACGGGTAAAGGTTCTGTAACGTTTTGTGTTAAAAAAGGTGGGAGAAATTGTAAAGGGGTAGACCATCTGTCAATGGTAAATTATAGGGTTGGTCGATGGGGTAGGTCGGTGCGAGATTGTTGGTATATTTATTGTATGTGTTTATGTCTAAACTGGTGGTAGGGGTTGTTAGGTTGTGGGTTTTCTCATAAGAGATGCATAAATTTATTAAAATTTATGACATATTGTGGTGAGACGTTATTCTTATTGAATTTGGTAGGGGGTTCTGTCTAGGTGTGATATGAGAGTGGGTGGTAGCGTAGGTTGAAAGTTTGCGGAGTGGGAGAGTGAAAGGGTTTAGAGTGTTTGTGGAAAGTGGAGGGTGGTGTAGTTAATGTTGGGTGGTGTGGTAAGTTGGGTTTGAAGGGAGCGGAGTGGGATGTTTTGGTGGGCGGTGTATTTGTTTGTATGATTCTTGGTAGGTGGAATTGGCGTTTCTGAGGAGGATAGGCAATTTGATAGTAGTCTATACATAATCTATTTTGAATTATATATGGGTGATGTAAATGTGAGGGGGGGTAGGGTGTAGATATGGAGGGATGTATTGTTATTTGATGGGGTACTCGTGGGGATTGGCGGTTAACACACAGTTTGATAGAGTTGATGTGGAGGGTGAGTGTTGAATGGGGGGTGGGTGATGAGTGTGTATCACTGAACGAGGTGAGGGTTGGATGTTGAATGGATGGTGATGTAGGTTGAATAAACAAAATGTGATGTGGAGTGTTGATTTTATTTTGGGTTGTGGGTTGAGATTTGAATGAGTGGTAGAGAGTTGAGATGTGATGAGTTAATGGTGTGGGATATATAAGTGAATTGTGAGGTTTTTGTGGAGAGGATGATGGTGGTTTTGAGGGATGTTGAATAGGTTGTCAGTTTGGTGGATGAGTAGTTGTGATTAGTGGTTGGGGTAAGATATATGGGGCGTGTGAATTATTTGCACGGTGTTGTCAGCAGGGGTGTCTGATGCTGAGGGGGGAGAATGGATTGTGATAATGGAATAAGGGGAATTTCGAGATATTGGGATTATGATTTATAATGGAGAATCTGATGAGGGGAAGTATATTTTGACAGAGGAATGAATGATCGGAATTTGGACAGGGGGATCGTTATGAATTTGAAGGGTAGTGGGCATTGGGAGGATGGGGGGGGGAGGGGAATAGTTGGAGGGGGGCTGGGGGAGTAAGGATTGTATGGAGGTATTGAAGATTGAGTAGTAATGGGAAGAGGGGGGAAGTGGGTGGGTGTGAGTTGAGTATAGACACCGAGAGATTTTGGTAAATTACGTGGGGTATGGGTTTTTGAAGGATTGATGGGGTAGTGTGCGTTTGTTGACGAAGGAGGTGATGGTTGGATGTGGGGAGGAGGGGGAATAAGTTTAGGCAGTAGAAGGGGATATGGTTCTGTGAATATTGAATGAGTTGGGATTTGGAGGAATGTGAATGAGATGATTTGGGATTCTGTAGGATTATATGGTGTGGTGGATTTGTGGATGGTGGTGATATGTAGGTTATTGGTGGGCGATGAGTGGGGTTATAGGGGTGTGGTGATGGGGAATAAGGGAGGTAATGAAGTGGTGTGAACGAGGCTGGGGTGTGGGAGGGGATTAAGGTAGGTGGGATTTGGGTAGACGGGGGTAGGATGGGTATGTTTTGATTTTGGGGTGTGTTGGTGGGGGTTTATAAATGATTGTATGGATATTATAATGATTGGGGGGGGAGTTGTGAAGATTTAGAATTGGATGAATTGAATGGGGGGGAAAAGTTGATGGGGTGATTAGTTGGAATATATGTGGGTTTTATGGAGTTGTTTATGATTTGTGGATGAGGAATGGGTATAGGGAGATGATGTGTTGGATTGATGTAGTTGTTGGGGAGTGTAGGGAGGTGGGTTTAGTGAAGGATAGTTGAAGTGTGGTTTGGGAAGAGTTTGGGGGGGATTTTGTGTAGGGGGATGAGGAGGTGTGATGATGTAGAAGAATTGAGGGATGGTGGAGGGAATTTTGGGTTGGGATGGGGGATGATGGTTTTATTGTTGTGGGAACTATCAGGGATTGCAGAAAGCAATATGTTAAGGCTTTCTTAATGTTTTCTTCTTGCGTTTGGCGAAAGTGAAGTTTTGGTGCGACGAGTATGCAGGATCAGTTGTGGATTGGTCCTCCATTGGTTTATATCCCATAGTATAGGATCAATGATTGGCAATATTTGGTCGCATCTTCATGACCAAGGTCATATTCCACCGTCTTGATCATAGGATTTCTTAGTGCAGTGACGACGAAGGTGGGAGGGATAGGTTTTCAGCTTCAACATCTTTTAGGAGTTTTGAAAGATTCGAAGGATTGAAAAGTTCTTCAAGATCAGAGTCTCTACACAAGCTCTGATACCACTTGTAGGATCGATATTCCTTAATGAGACACTGATGTACTGTCAATTATACGGAATCTAGTTGGCAGTACTAAGAAGAACACACAAAGATTAATCAAACGATTTGTATTACCACACTTTAAATCTGCCTAAGTTTGCAGATCCCTAATACAATACTAATCTCTAACTAATGCTTTTTCTGTTGTTGCTTTGTTGTTCGTGTTCGTGTTCGTGTTCGTGTTCGTGTATGTGTATCTCTAATACCTTCCTAGAGATCCTTTTATAAACATAAGGATAACTCTAGTAGGTGTACAGTCCTTGTATGACATAAACACTAATCAATACTAAACATTAAAATAACTGTTACAAGATAATTACTAACATAACCGTTTATAATAATAATCCTTTAAGATTCCTTAAAAATCCCACGGTAAAAAAAGTACGTTGACTTTTCCACACTTAGAAGTCAGTACTTTGATCTTCGACTTAGCAGTACTTTGACCTTTTGCTTAGCAGTACGTTGACCTTTTGACTTGTATTTCCCAACAGTTAGAAGGCAATTTGAAAGTTGCCACTAGAAGCTCTGTCAAACCAAAAGTTCTTGCGCCTGACATGTATGCCATTGATGTTAAACCCATCCCTCATCCCCTTAAGAACAATAGGAGTGCTCATTTAAACTATATCAGCCATCTTAAGGAGAGTGTAGAAACAGTTAGGGAGATTGTAGAGGAAGCTAGAGTAGTTAAACCACTGGATAATGCACTTAACTATGCTTGCCAATACACTAAGCTATCTCAGGAATTGTTAGAATATGTGATTGGCACTTACCCAAAAAGTTTCAGTGAAAGAGATAACAAGGCTCCCTCTACCCCGGTTACTAGGAAAAAGCAAGTTACTTTTAGTGATAAACCAGGAACTCATCTAGCAACACACAGAAACACAACTAAGTGCCCAGAAAGTTCACCCTAATGTTCCAGGTGATTCCTTTCTACAGAGGAGCAGTTCCACTTTGTGCTAGTTAATCAAAGCTAGAAAAAAAAAGCAATACAAGCACATTAGAGCCTGCCAGCTAAGAAGTGTGATAACAAGAAAGTAGAAGACCACCATAGGAACCAATAAGTCTGTTTAACAAAAGAGAATCGAGGTGATATCTAGAATTCCTCAAAGCCTGTATGTACTTAATTCGAACATCTGAATCTGAGACCAAAACGAGTAACCAACGATTGAATTCTGTCAAATCATGAAATGTGTGTTGTTAAATATTTGATCTTTGTGATATGCTACCCCGACTGTGAAAATTGGTCTTGAATAAATGTAAGCGAATTTGGAAACCAAAAGGCAAACTGTCTTATAACATTTGAACAAGACCAAGCAGATTTGCACCAAAAGGCAACTGTTTGATAACATTTGGAAGCAGACCAAGCAGGGATATTTGGAAAGCAACGGCGAAACTATTTGCTAATGTTGGTTATCAATGGAGACCCATAGGAAAGAAATTCACCTCAGGAAAACTTAATTGTGGTTATCAATGGAGACCCACAGGAAAGAAATTTGCCTTAGGAGAACTGTGCCCTTTAACTAGGCTTCCTGTGACATGTACTACTATGTCAGCTAACCAACAGGACCCCAACATAAATTGGGGATCCAAAATTCCAAACCCTCCAAATTTGACTGTTTTCAAGTGCAGGTGGTACAGATCATCCTTTGGTATCTGGACTCAGGCTGTTCAAAACTCGATTTAGAGGAAGAAATGGCTCCTGTACGCATCAGTTCAGGACCCGAGCCTATGATGATGTTTGGACAAAACAGTTCAAGCCTCGTTCTTCATCAAATGATGTTTGGACAAAACAGTTAAAGCCTCGTTCTTCATCAAATGATGTCTGCTCAAATCAGTTCAGGCCTCGCTCCTCAATGTCTTAAGACGTTTAAACAAATTAGTTCAAACCTCGTTTCTCAAATGTCACAAAGGCGTCTGCTGGCATCTCTTCAGGCCTCGTTCCTTAAAGAGAAGAAAGGTGTACGCTTCAGTGCGCTTTATCTTCAACAGAAGAGAAATCTTCTTGTTCTTGATCATTCTCATCAACAAGTTTCATTTTTTCCATGCTCGTTCAGTCGTTAAGTGGATCAACGTAGATCAGATGATATTCTAATTCACTAGATCAAAAATGGCAATCACATATGCAATTTTTGAAGGGGAGAATAGTGAATCTAATGTGATCAACACGGTTAAACTAGGTCTCTCAATGTGTATGAAACGATCGAATGTGAAAGAGATGTGAAAAAGAAGAGATGAACAAATCCTTCATTGCTAGGAGTGGTTACAGATTGGAAAGGGAAACCTTCTCTTGGATCTACAGAAGTTGCAAAAGAATCCTATCTTCTGCATTTCAGTTGATATTTGTCAGAAACGAAAACTTTGAAGGGCCATACACTACATCAGCAAATGTCCCTACTATCTAATTCAGTATTCTGGAATACTCTGACTCATGATGTAAAGACTGGGGTTTATAGCTTTCAAGTCAATGAGCACTGGCTTACTCTAAGTGCTGATCTTCTTCGGAAGGCCTTAAATGTCACTCCTGCAGACTCAGCTCACCCATTCGAGTCACCTCCAGCTGGTAAAACGGACATAACATTCACAAGGAGAAGAGTTCCTTCAAACTGGTTGATGAAGATGAAGTTCAATCGGCTCCTGAACCTCATATGGATGATTATGAGTACAATCTATAACAAGGTTCACAATGAAGCTGGAAGTTTCTCAGGCATATGGTCAAGCACATGTTAACAGAGTGGCTATCCGTGAACCTGCTCCATAGACCACCAGAAAACTCCCAGTAGTTGAAATTAAGGGGAAAGGAAGTGCTACAGATGTACAAGCTGCAAAGTCACTTCTGGAACTGCATAAGCCAAAGAAACAACGTACCATGGATTAATGCATATTCCAGAGGTGGATTTATAGCATACTCAGGATGATACTACTAGGACCTTCTGTACATCTTGAGATGCTATCAATCACACAAAGTGGTTTGTGAAACTCCTAGTCTCAATGCAGATGCTGAATCTGGTGGTAATTCAGAAAAGATAAACAGTGAGACTGATACTGAAATTCTAAATGTTGGTGACGAACAAGGTTAGGATGCTTCTAAAAACAGTGGCTCTAAAGGAATGAACCATTGAATTTGATGAATACCAGGTTGGTTCAAACTCTAAACAAAGTCATGTTTGCCCTTGCTGACCAAAACCCTGAGGCACATGCAAGATGTCTTCCCTTGCTTACTAATTACCCTAAAGGTACAGTGAAAGCTTGAAGAATACTACAAGGCAAAAAAATAAAAACAAGTCCACCTTGGAGAATCCCACCGAGCTCATCCAGAACCCTTTCATAAATGAAGAATCTTGAGGATTCATGAGTGGGAAGCAGATATAAGAAAATGGCTCATAGTACGCATCCTCAGCCCTGAGCCTAAACTGAATGGCTCCTTTACGTATCAGTTAGGACCCGAGCACCCACCCCTATCCATGGATGAACCCCCTGGATGCAACTCAAAACAGGGCTCACCCCATCGCCTGTCCCTGCAACTACATACATTCCACTAACAGATAAAGATCTGGAGATTTTATTCCAACCGATGTTCGATGAATACTTTGATCAATCTTCAGATAGTGAACCAGTCCCTACTCTACTGTGTAACGCTCTAATTGTTTTTTTACAATACATCTGTTTTCTACAACGACTGCTCAAGATGTCAACCATCTACAAGTCATTCACTGTCATCCTCACCAAGGGCATCTTCCAGTCTTTTCCTCAAGGTGAATGTAGCAGGACCAGACTATCGAGATAATTCATACTCAAGCTGACCTTCATCCCTCAGTTAACCCTGTTGCAGGAGAACCTAGTTCTGCACAGTCAACATCAGGGGATGTTAGTTTAGCTGAACCCAACCAAGTGAGTCAACCACCGGATCATCTCAGAAAATGGACCAAGGATCACCCTCTTGATAATATCATTGGTAATCCTTCTCGTCCGGTATCCATAAGAAAAACAGTTTAGCATCCCGATGCTTTGGTGCTGTTCCAACTGAACTTTCCAAAGTCGAACCCAAAATTTCAAATGGCTGTGAAAGAAGACTGCTGTTTCAGCCATGCAAGATGAAATTCAAAATTTGATCAACTTAAAGTATGGGAATTAGTACCTCGCCCAATCTATGTTATGGTTATCGCTCTCAAGTGGAATCTACAAAGTGAAGCTTTGATGAATATGGTGATGTATCTGAAAAAACAAAGCTCGGTTATGTTTTGCAACGGATATCGTCGGAGGAAGGTATTGATTTTGAAGAATCGTTTGCCTACCAGTTGCACGGATAGAGGCCATTCAGTATATTCATGCCAATGCTGCAACCAAGAATATGATCATCTACCAGATGGATGTCAAAACTGCTTTCTGAATGGTGATCTTCAAGAAGAAGTCTTTATTAGTCAGCATGAAGGATTTGAAGACCAGGATAATCCTACTCACGTTTATCGTCCTGAAAAGCTCTTTATGGCTAAAGTCAGGCACCAAGGGCGTGTATGATACACTATCAAAGGTTCCTTTTGGCCCAACAAATTTCTTCAAGGGTGCCGTGGATCCAACGTTATTCACACGCAAATCAGGCAAACATATTCTACTTGTTCAAATATACGTAGATGACATCATTTTTGCCTCAACAGATCATAATGCGTGTCACGTATTTTCCAAAGAAATGAGCTCCAAATTCAATGTCAATGAATGTGACAAATGTGTTTTTTCCTAGGACTACAAGTTTTCCTCAAGAGTCCCAGAGGCATCTTTTATTAACCAAGCAAAATATGCTCTCAAACTTAAAGAAATATGGAATGGATCTCGCTGACCCTGTCGTACACGCAATGGTTTCACTTTAAACACATACACTCCCTCTCTAAAATATTTCTCTATGTGTTTCTCTCTCTAGAAACTAGCCCAATCACAAGAATCATCACCCGTGTTATGAATTAAACGATCCTACAACTTTTTTTTAAAGTGAAAATGAAATTGACTAGCTTGCCTCTTCTAAAGTTGGAAGAGGCTTATATAGTTTTTACAAAATACTAGGTATTAGAACCCGGCTTAAAACCAAAAGACATACGATTAACTATTAAACTACGAACTATTATAAACAATAAATATACGGGGTGACCGAATCTTTTACTTATATCTAACAATAAATATCTCTCTATGAAGTGTTGATGTTGTATCAGTTGTCTCTGTTACGCTAGAGGGAACATCAGCTGATGCAGTGAGAGCTCTGAAGATTTGGTTCCTTAGCTTCTTTTGTCTCTCTAAGACCCGGTTACACTTTCCAATCGGTACTTAAACATTAAATTTGAACAACACTCTCTAAGCTGCAACATTGTTGCTCTAAGCTGCAACAATGTCCAGCACTCATGATCTAAGCACATCGACATACGACACCATTTCATTCGAGAGCAAGTGGAAAATGGAGTGGTTGAACTCTACTTCGTGGAAACAAACTATCAACTGGCAGATATCCTTACAAAAGCTTTACCAAGAGAGCGTTTCGAATTTCTACTCCCACGACTTGGGATGAAGAGTTTAACCCCTGAAACCCTCAAACGCCTTCAAGAAGGAGAGGATGAGTAAATGAAGTGTCCTCATGTATCCTTTGTACACAAGTACATAAAAATAGACTTGGTAAATATTTTAAGTCATTTGGAATTACAAAATGGCTTGCAATTACTTCAAATTGCAACCCGGTTCTCATTTGAAGGAAAGATTGTCGTCTGAAAGACAACTGTTCCTAACAACGGGTAATTTATTTTACTCGGGCATGGATTACTTTATATCCATGCAATTTGGGATTAATGTACGTTTCAGTGCATTTTTCTTAATTCGGAAGAGAAGTCTTCCTGTTTGATAACCAAATAATTTTTCCTAATTGATTCTTCAAAATTATTTGTGTTAACCACGGTGGTAAAAGTGTTGTTTGAAAATCATTTCGGACAATTTGACACTCAATCAATGACTACAGCTCTTTCAATAGAAAACGGGTCATCGATTGAGGGGGAGAGTGTTGTTCAAATTTAATGTCTGAGTGCCGATTGGAAAGTGTAACCGGGTCTTGGAGAGACAAAAGAAGCTAAGGAACCAAAACTTCAGAGCTCTCACTGCATCAGCTGATGTTCCCTCTAGCATAACAGAGACAACTGATACAACATCAACACTTCCACCATCACCACCTCCACTACAAAAACCTACAGGTCATCGAGATATTTGGGAGAAAGTTAAAGATCAGAAATCTCGAATGCATCATTAGTGGAAGACTCAGAGATATTGGCTACCAACTAATCAAGAGAAGTGAATGTTTAAGATCAATATCATCGGTAATGCAACATACATCTTGTACATTCTAAGTAGTATGGAATTTGATGTTATGTGTCAGTGTATGAATCTTTCATGAGTTTTTCATTAAACTTAAAAAACCAGGTTTTTGAGTTTAACGAAAAAATCTTTCAAAATTATCATATCTGACACTAACACATACCCTCAACGATTGAGGGGGAGCATTAATATGTTCCATACACAGCTTGTAACTAAAATATGATCATACATCTAAGGTTCTCAAGGTGTATTCTCCACCCCCATGTGCTAAACATTTTCGAATACCGATGCACATGTTGAGGGGGAGCTTTTCTGAAATGCAAAAACAATCGGGTACTAAACACTTTGATAGTTATATCATAAGTACCTGATTGAGTTTTTCAACAGTGATTTTATGGCAAGGTGAACTGTACCAAAAGACTGACCATGTATTTACTTTTATCGAAGTTATAAGGATGGTAAGGTTAGGTACTCGTTCCTATGATCCTGCCAGAACCGGAGGGATCTACCCAGGGACAATCCACTAGTTAGTACAGAAGTCCTTAGGTATGATTAAAAGGAGTAAATGTGAGAACAAGGGAATAGTGCCGACTGAGATGGAGCTAGTACTGGAATATACCCAACAAGGTGCTAGTCATGAAGTATCGATAAGCACTGAAGGGGTTGAGGAATGAAAAAGAATTGTACAGATAAAGGGTGTAAAGAAAGAAGCCCAGTGATGCAATGCACAGTGATGCAATGCACAACCCTTCCCAGCCATTCGAGTTTCTCTTGAAAGAAACTTGTCTCATTTGTCACAGAGACTAAACATGCAATCTACTGTCTCACTCACTCCGAGTAAGTCGGTATTGAAAAGGTGGCAGTCAGCTCCAGCCTCCGATCACTAATATCAAAGCGCACTTTCGAGTCTAGAGCCAAGAGATCATCAATTAATCTCGTTAGGACACATTTCCATTTATCTTGTCTTTCACACACTATGTTCACATACTGTGAAACAAGGTTATATTAAGAGTCCCACCATACTTGGTGATATTGCCAGAACAATCCCCCCGCCCACACGAAGTGAATACGAAGTTATTCACTATGAAGACGAAATCCTTCAAGAGAGCCTACATCAAACAAGCTCGAGTAGGTGACTTGGTGCGATTCATACAAGAATCAAAACTGTGTCAACAGGAAAGAACGATGGTGCGATTCTACGAGAATCAAACTTGTTCCAGCATAAGAATTGACGGTTATTGAACATTTGACAACCATCAAAACTATCGAAGTGTTACAAAATATTTTCATAATTAACACTTAGACAGATTTTTCAAATCAATTTTCTCTTATTGCTAATTGTTTCAATTACAGGATATTTTAAAGATGGAGATGGAGATTGGAGATTCCCAGTCCAGTAAAGTCAAGTTAATAACCGAATGCTCAGACACGACCTACACATGTTTATGAATTATGAAAGATCTCATAAAGGTGTCAAAGCTTCCCCCCGCAAACTCTGATACATATCTTCATCACAAGTGCATAAATGGCAATAAAATTACAAGATGGATAGAGAGATTAAAGTTGGCTATGATCTCAAGAAAGCTTACAGATCAAAATCAAAACAATCCAAAGAGAAACAAGCTCAATTGTTATCTAAAGATCACTACAACAAAGTACTAGATGTAACATGAAGAATCAAAAGACTGCAAGCTGTAAGAGCTTAAGTCTAGTGTTTTCAAGGGTGACCTCCCTTAGGGGGAGATTGTTAGATATGAGTAAAAGACTCGGTCACCACGTATATTTATTGTTTATAATAGTTCGTAGTTTAATAGTTAATCGTATGTCTTTCGGTTTTAAGCCGGGTACTAATACCCGGTATTTTGTAAAAACTATATAAGCCTCTTCCAACTTTGGAAGAGGCAAGCTAGTCATTTCTTTTCTTTTCATAGAAACACATTTTCTCTCTCTCTAGAAAACTCTCTCAAGTGTTTCTCTCTCTAGAAACTAGCCAAATCCAAGAATCGACCCCATGTTATGATATAAGATATACCACAATTGGTGATTTGATGACTCCACAAGAATTAAGAAGTGGGTCTTTTGCGAAAAGGGTATTTGCTCCTCAAGAGGCTGATGTCATATTTGTGCCCTTCTTTGGGACAATAAGCGCTGAACTGCAGCTGGGTGTTGCCAAAGGGGTTTTTAGAAAGAAGGTTGGAAACGAGGATTATGCGAGACAGAGGGAGGTTTTGGACTTTGTCAAAGGGACTGATGCGTGGAAACGTTCTGGTGGCAGAGATCACGTCTTTGTTCTCACAGGTCGTGTTTCTTGTTCCCTAAGTCATCATATCCTGAATTGTATATTATGGTGTTTTAATATGTATCATGCAATAGAATATTGGTTCTATGATCCATGTTACGACGTATGAGTTATATGCATGTGAAACATAGTTATGGGATAAATTGGAATTAGGCATTGGGATGAAATTGTCAGAATGTAAAGTTACATACTTTGAAAAAATAATGTTATCGTTGAAATGCACCTTTGACTAGCTGTTAGAAATAGGGTGTGTGTGTGTGATAATCCTGGATATCTTGCTAGAATCGTGTTGAGTTCACTTTCCGTATAAAGTATTTCGACCCTATCAAATGCCTGGGTTGCACGAAATCTCTATCGGGATAATTCTAGAAGAGAAACACTTTGTGTTCTAGGCACAAGATCACAAAGCAAGAAGATTAGAGGAATTGTATATAGTTTCGTGTGTTATGAGACCAATAGTTCCTGTGTATATATCACAGGAAGTTAGGACAGTTATGGACGGTTAATAGTGGTTAAAACTGAATTTAAATAACTTCCTGACATAGACTTTACGGCGTAACACGACCCGTTACGGTGTAAAGTCTATACATATTACATAAGTTAGTTTCTGACTAAAGATTACGGCGTAACCTACTCGTGTAGGTTACAGCGTAAACAACCACAAAACCATGTCCATTACCCTAGAAGGTTACGGCGTAAACTTCACATTTCCTGTCTTGGTAGATTACACGTTAGCTCAACAAGCGTGCACTCCACACTTCCCTAACTTGTTTTCGAGCCGAACATGAAACCTCATTGGTCTCTAGTAAATCACCATTACCTAAAAGGCCGTCGATGACACTAAAATCACCAACAAATCCCCCCCCCCATTTTAGTGTAATCTTTGATTTACTA
>BQNB010035228.1:0-42028 GCA_026074375.1 Tanacetum coccineum | reverse complement strand
AACCCATAAAAGAAGCATAGGCTAAAAACAATTTTATTGCCTCAATTCTTGCCACAGGAGCAAAAACTTCTTTATAGTCTATAACTTCTTCTAGTCTATGACCCTGTGCAACCAACCTTGCTTTATTCCTAATCACAATCCCTCTTTCATCTTTCTTATTTCTGAAGACCCATTTTATTCCAATGGCCCTCTTCCCATTATGCAAATCCATAAGTTTCCAAACCTGTTGGAGCTTGAATTGCAGAAGTTCTTCCTACATTTCTTCCACCCAAGATGAATCAGATAGAGCTTTAGCAATGCTTGTGGGTTCAATCCGTGATAAGAAACAAGCATATAAACAAGTATTCAGGGTATCATGTGTTTTCTGTTCATATACAACACAGAAGTAGATTTTGTCATTCTTCTTGTCTGAATAGAGGACTTCACATCACCAATCATATTTTTAATTAGGTGATCTTTATGGATTCTTGTATTGGGAGTGGTTGGAACTGTATAGGAATTAGTGATGTTCCCCAAATCAACTTCTGGTTCATCTTCATCACTGAAGAACTCAACATGAGTGGTCTCAAGTGTATGACTAGCTCCTAATTTGAACATGTCTTTAGGGCTATCTAGTTCATATGAACTAGCAGTATTCACTGATGGATCAACAGTATTAAGTTTAAAACGACCAGTATTAACTTCAGGACTGGCAGTATTAACATGTTGTCCAGCAGCATTAACTTCCTTAGGACTGCTATCATCTTTAGACTTATCTTTTTCATCACTCTCATCATGTGAACCATCTTCAACCTATTTTTTGATCATCAGAAGCAGATTTTGGTTCACCATTACCAACATCCTTGGAAGGTGAATCAAAGTATGAAGCATCTTTCCAAATTGGCATCACAATGCAATCTTGACTGATTTCTTCTTTCTGAGTAGATGTACCTGCATTAAGTTCTCCTTGTGTACATGCAGATTCATTTGAGATTGTACCTGCAGCTACTGGTACATAATTCATAGATTGGGTTAGAGAATCAATATCAAATAGCCACTTTGGACCATTTCCTTCTATCATAGGCTTATTCTCTAAAAACCCAATATGCAAGTTTTCTTCTACCCTCCTAGTTCTTGTGTTGTATACCCTAAAAGCTTTACTATACAAGGAATATCCAACAAAGAAACCTTCATCACTTTTGCCATCAAACTTGCCTAAATTGTCTAAAGTATTAAGAATGGTAACATGACATCCAAATGGTCTCATAAAGCTTAGAGTTGGTTTGAATCCTCTAAAAAGTTCATAAGGTGTCTTGTTATGAGGCTCGACTACTAAGACCCTATTCTGTACATAGCAAGCAGTACTAACTGCTTTAGCCCAAAATATGGTAGGTAACTTAGAGTCAGCTAACATGGTTCTAGCAGCCTCAATTAGTGTCTTATTCCTCCTCTCAGCCACACCATTTTGTTGAGGAGTCCTGGCTACACTGTATTATCTCTTGATACCTTTTTCTCTGCAAAAATCATCCATAACTTTATTTTTAAATTTTGTTCTATTATCACTCCTGATTATTTTCACTTTCTTATCCACTAGGTTTTCTATTTCTTTGATAAAGTTCTTAAGAATCTCACTGGTTTCATCCTTAGTTGTTAAAAAGAAAACCTAAGTAAACCTGCTATAATCACCAGTGACTACTAAGCAATACTTCTTATGCATTAAACTACTCACAAAGGTTGGACCAAACAAATCCATATGAAGTATAAACAAAGGCTTAGTAATTAGATTCAGAACCTTAGACTTACAAGAAGCTCTGTGTTGCTTCCCTTTAAGACAAGCAACACAGGTTTGGTTATTTTCAAAACGTTTTGTAGGCAAACCTCTTACAAGATTATCCTTAACCAGCTTATTTATGTTCTTAAAATTAATATGATCAAGCCTCCTATGCCAGAGCATTGATTCATCTAATGTAGCCTTTGTAACAAGACAAGTTAAACTCTCTTTAGAAATAATGTTCTTCATATCAAAACTGTACATGTTGTCCTTTCTAGGAATTTTAAGAAGTATCTGACTTTCATCAGGCAACTTAAAATTAGGAGATAAGACAAGACATTCAGTGTCAGTAAAAAGGACATAGTTCTTTTTGTCACACATCTGTGAGACACTAAAAAGGTTGAAATTTAACTCATTGACAAAGTATACATCTTCAAAATCAAGGCTATCAGTTTTAAGTGTTCCTTTACCAGAAATTCTACCACCATGTGCTCCTCCCCCAAATGTAACATAACCTCCATCAAATTCCTTGAAATCTGAGAGATAAGCTATGTTCCCAGTCATGTGCCTTGAGCATCCACTGTCAATAAATCCTGTATCATCCTGTTGTGGCTTGCCCTGCACATAAAAATAAGGAAATTAGTTTCCTTTGGGGACCCAAGCCATTACTGACTTGGATCTGCCTCGTGCATCAATGTAGTTGTGTTTCTTCAAGGTGATTGATGCACTATCAAGTTTGGTAGGTCTCCAAACCTAACATGCTGAGGCCTTTACAGCATTTGCGTGATTAACCCTAACAGCATTAACTAGTGCTAAATGTGGCCTAGCAGTATTAACCTCTTTTGGCCTAGCAGTATTAACTACTTTTGCCTTGGCAGTATTATTTAGTTAGGTAAACCTTTTGTTAGTTAATACTGTTTTTGATTGATATGGCCTTCTTACAGTTGATTGTGTTGATTTTGAAAAATGTGACATTGGTTTAGCACTAAAAACAATAGATTTGGGATGAGCAGTATTAACTGTCCTGGGAGTATTAAATGGTTTTAGGCCAGTTTTCATTAAAACTGCTCTTGGAACCATCTTCCTTTGAGCATTAAGGTGAGTCCTGTTGGTAGTATAGTTGTAGTTCACCCTGTTATAATTATTCCCATATACCATCCTTTCCCTTTGATGGTATTTACAATGAGCCTGCACATGATCAAAACTCTCACAAATGAAGCAAGCTTTGTTATACATCACAAAATCACTTCCTAGTTGATTGGACTTCTGTCCATTCCAGTTTCTTTGATTTCCCTTAGGACTTTATGATCTATACATCTTAGCATACCTAACTGACTTTTTAACTGGGTTTTCATGATGTTTAGGTTTGACAAACTCTATCTTTTTATCAACAAGAAAAATAGTTTCTTTATCAACATTAAGTGAAGACTCATCAAAGCTACTTGTGTCTTCTGATACTTGTTCTTTTACCAAAGAGTCATCAAAATTTTCTTTAGAATCATCTGATATACTATGTGCTGCCCGATATATGAATGAAACAAAACTTCTCCTTAATCCATGCTATACCACCAAGGATCTGTTAGTTGCAATTCTTCTTTGTAAATCTTCTTTCCCTTTTTGTCATAATCAAATACGGGACTAAAGTATGCAACTTTGATGTCGACAACCACAAACCACTATCACACTTCTAATCTGGCCTTCCAACAACTCAAATTACCCTCCATGATGCGCCTTAAGATAAATGAACTTGAGCAGTAGAAACTTAAACTAGCAGTAGTAATAATGACCACCAGTAGTAAAAACCTTCACCTCGATGTAGCATATAAATGGTTAAACATTTTAACATTAAGCTTCCCCTGAAACCCATATGTTAACCATTTCTTAAATCTTTAATTCTGTAAGCTCTATGTAATGATTACCGATGAAGAAAACTAAGTATAACCAACTTGATGCTGAAGTAGAATAACCCAAACTTATGTCCTATATCTTATACTATCCACGTGACTTCAAACTCATACCAAGACCAAAATATAAGTAGATCACAACCTCTTGATAAAATCCTCATCTTCTATGAGACACGTAACCAAAGTGATAGCAAATGTGAGCATTGAGCACCATAAGTTTGTAGATCACATACCTTTGCTAGATTTTGACAAGTCTTCGTCACAACATTGAAAACACAAACAAGTTACCTCCTGCTAAAAGGTATGATAAAACACGTAGCCGAGTAAATCCACTTCAACTTCAAATAGGTGACAAACAATCTTCTTCGTAACCAATTAATCTAATAAATCTAAATACGAGCCTTTTAAAATGTTTAAGAACAAATAAAACAAAATCCAAAAACCAAATTCCAAACAAAACACCAAAACCAAAACAAACAACCTTTGGTTTTTGTTCTGTCCGATATCCATGTGCTGTGTGGTGTCCGATATCTGCTAACCAAAACCATGAACTGTCTAATATCGGACAAAGCTGGTAGTATTAATTCTTGTTTCCAACAATATTAAGACAATATGAGCTGTACTAATTCTTCTCATCAAGCAGTACTAACTCTATCAGTACTAATGTCTTCTACCAATACTAAATCATCTTGGCAGTATAATCATAATGCTAGTCGTAGTATAAACAAATACCTTAGCAGTGTTAGTGAGCATCACACAATATTAACACTTCCCCTTAAACCAAGTAGTATAAATGAACAATTCGAAGCTTGGCAGTACAAACGAGCACCTGGGCAGTACTAACCAATATACCCAAGCAGTACTAATATTCTTCATTGCTAGCAGCATAAATACGATTCGAGCAGTAGTAATGATTACTTTGGCAGTACTAAGAATTAAAGAGCAGTATTAAGTTACCTTGCACATTGAACGATTTTAATCACAAACCATGGCAATACAAACTCGTATCCTCCTTGTTGCCAGCAACTTCACACAACATCATGAAATAATCATTCAGAAGTGATATGCCAGCAAACCCTTAGGCATCACCATTAATCGACGCATAACAAATCATTACTAGGGTTTCATTAAGGTAAACCCTAGTCGACAATCTTCATACCACCAGTAACCTTAATCAACATACTTAGGGTTAGGTGTATACCTGCTGCTGACGCCTTCGTGTAACTTGTAATAAATAAAACACCACGAATGAATACAAGCTACATGTGCCACAATCTTCAGCCATTATAATCACCGTTAATGATACTTTTTTTAAGTATCCAGACGACACCTTTTTAGCGACACTTTTTATGTTACTAAACTGTCACTAATCCTTCCTTGTAGGTACGAACCAACTATAAAAATATTAGGGTTTCCAGCCGTGTTCTTCATAACCTTCGTCCTTTAAAGATCAATGAACTGCCATCATGAAAACTTTCTGTTTTTATTGAATTAGGGTTTGCAAAAACCCTAATCTTCTTCAAACCTGCTAATCACCAAAAAACAGAAAACTTCTACCTTCTTTACTTCATAAACACGACACAAAAACACCTTGTAGTATCCTAGATCATGAGCCCCGTGGCTCTGATACCACCTGTTAGAACCTAAACACATGATAGATCTTGGATCATTTATAGCTCGAGGTTGTTTAGACCTCATCTAGGATGAATAACAATGATAATAACATGCAACGGAATAAGAACAAATCAAAGTTATTCTAACAAGGTTTTTAATCATTATCTTCTCTACAATGACTACTACAAGCCTTAATTCTACCTTGATCAATGGTAGAACGTGTTATCTAAACTATAACAAGGAATCAAAGATCCTTGAGGCTAAACTACAACCATTCTAGGCGTCTATATTAAGAGTTGACGCCTAGAACACACACACACTTTTCCTGATGTTCACATCTTGACACATATAAAAAAGTATACGCCTATGTCTCTTTATGTATTAGAGACATTAGGTTTTACAAAAGATAAGAACAAATAATATCTTCCTAACATTTAATATTATCTTCTATATCTGTTATCTTCTTAAGGAGATCTTTTAGAATCTTTATCTTTTTGTAGAATTCCATCTACACGACTTAGACCCTTCTTGTTTCATTGTTTTATCTTATCAACTCAAATATAATTCTTAACAGAAGAAGTAATTGATTACCCCTAATAGAGCTCAATAAGCTTCATGTTATGTTGATCCATCTCAAATCGGGTCATTAGTTAAATTGTAAATAATCGAGTATGTAAAAGTTCAAGTGTAGGGGTGTATCTATAAACTCCCATAATGTATTATATGTTTAAGCAATGGCAGGGCAAAAGTGTACAAAAAAATATACATAAAATTAAATAACCCCAATATTGATATTGTCTATGTAGAAAAGCCCATTTGCTTGAGGATAAGCAAATCCCAAGTGTAGGGGTATTTGATGAGGTGTCATTTTATACACTTTTTTGGGGCCATTTAACCTCCTAAATAATGCAAATATGCCCAGATTATGTGCTTAATTGTTTGTTTTTAGGTTTTTAGCACTTGGATGGCATTTGGAGGAAATACACGTAACTTGGGCTCATTTGGAGAAGAAACGGACAAGATTACGACTCTACACTAAAAATCATGAAGAATTGTGCATATAGCGCGTGGAGACGGCGTCACCATCATAAAGCGAGGGCGTCAGGATCTTCATCGTGGCGACGTCAAAGATCTAGCGACGACGTTAGGACATGGCCGACTTAAAGAGGATATAGAACCATCCACGTGGCGACGACGTCACGACTTCAAAGCGATGCCGTCACACCGTTTTTACTATATATACAAAACCGATTTTAGGGTTTTAAGTGTGTAACTTTGTATAACTTTTGGAAGACGAACCCTAGTCGTTCTAGAAGCTTTTTAGGTCATTTTTAGGGCCTCAAACCCCTATTGTAACTACCTTTAATCCATGTTTTAATCAAGTAAGATTGTTTATCATTAATCATTCAATATGTCTATGTGTTGTTTGATTGATTTATGTTCTTGCTTTCTTTATAACATGCTAGGCTAAACCCTCCTTTGTATTTACTTATGATTGCATGAAACTTAGGTTGTATATCCTTTTAATGTTGCTTCTTGTTGATAGATGTGCGTGTTAGGCTCTAGAAACCTAGCCATAAGATATTAAATTGGCATAGACGTCTAGGGAAATGCGAGTGTGTAGAAAGGATACCATCGGTAACAGTCTTCATACTACCTTACCCCTAATATAGTTGATCCCTCTTAAGATATTTCACATGTATTTAATATACTCTTAGGGGCCTTGTAATAGTCTTCATACTACCTTTTTTAGGTAAAGGGGATTTCCTCGATAAAATATCTTCATACTACCTTACTTGTGCGTTGCCTTAACGGAATATTAAATAGACGACGCGTTCTTGTAATTCTTTCATGACTTAGAAATACTTACACAGATCATCACAAGTGTGACAAAGCAACAGATCTAGGAGAAGCAATCTGAGGAGTAGTGCATGATTAGGTAAATACATCTTTTTATCATAAAGTTATCACCAGTAGCGTAGATTATGTTTAGTTTAATTATTAGTTAAACAAACCAACCTCTCAAAACCATGATATTTACCAGCTTTCTGAAAAATATAAAAACATAAAAAGAATATTCTCTCAACCCTTTAGAATTCTGTTAGACTGTATTCGAGCCTTCCCAACCTATTCTCCTAGAGAATGATAACAACCCCCGAGTCTTGCCTTACTACACTATGACGGTTAGGTACTCTGCCTAGGGGATTGTAAAGCTTCATGTGAAGTCTTCACAACCTCCACATCATGTATTGTGATTGTGTTGTAAGTAGTTAGACACATTGGTTATTCATACTGTGAGTTGATCTTGTATATATTCGAATCTAGTGTTTTTATAAGCAAAGTTTTTTAAAACCCCAATTAACCTGTAAACTATTTAACCTCCCCTTCTAGTTTCCACAATTGGTATCAAAGCCGAGGTCACTCGATATTTTTGAAATATAATGTATTTTAAAGCTTGGATCGATCTATGGATTCTGAAAATATCTAGAAGGACAATCTATGCAAACACCACCACTTTTCGAAAGCGATAGTTTTATTTATTGGAAATGCCAGCCACGCAAAAGATTGCAGAAACCTAGCCTAAGAGGGAAGGACCAACGTAAGTAACGAAATCACTAGGCAAAGGAGTAACAAGCTCAGAACGAAATAAGGAAGCTCCTTTCCGTGAACTTGAAACTCCATAACCTTCAAAAAAAAATGTTTACACCTGAAATGTAAGCCTACCCATGTAAGTTTTGCAGCGGAGGGGGCAATATTTGAATTTCTTTTCTCTAATGTAATGACTTTTAATTAACTTAATGAATGAAATGTGAAGCCTAGCTACCTTCACAAGCTTATTTAAAACTTTTATTTTTTCTTTAACTTTGCAAAGTTATTTACATATTTGATTGGTAAGACGCGCACGCAAAGGGGCATGACCCCATGAATACAAGTTATTATTCCGCATAATACAAGGATGAGCAACCTAATAATTAACTCATGTACATAAGAGGTTTGCAATCCCAGTACCGAGAGAATAACCCACAAATATTCAAATAAGACTATCACAGCAAACGTATAACTGCGGTATTAAAAGATAGCAACACAAAAATATTAACAAGACAAAATTGTTAAGTATTATACAACGGTCATACAAGAGTATAATCTAAATTATTTAAGTACAAACAACCGCTACATAAGGGTCACATACGACCGCGGTGCAAAGATGGGATCACAACAAAAAAACACTACAGGCTTAAGGGGCCGTAGTATGCTCCGGCGTAGTCTCCAACTCCTCCTTCTCAAACACAATCTTTGGGAGAGAGGGAACTTCAGTAGATGGCCCCGCGCCCAAAACTTCATAGTCAGCCACTGATATTGGAGGGACAGATCTGGTCTGAATGAAGGTGGTGGACAAAGCAGAGGTCGTAGCCGTTGCCAGAACTCTGGAAGTACTTGCTTCACCAACCAAATTCTCAGAAGATAAAGGATCAATCAAAGGAACCATAGCATCCGAAAGGGATAAGCAGCGGGACGCATCATCTCCTCAAATCCTTTGAACACGGGCATGAACCATGTCTAGAGAAAAAGACAAAGAAGTCTCTCCAATAACCACCTGGTCCTCCAAACGGTGAATAGGAAGCATAAGTTTCTCAGGAGAGGGTTGCAATTGATTAGCTTTCGGAGTCTTGGCCGCAGGACCTTCCAAACGAAGGAGACCCATAATGTCAGACATGCTTGCATCTTTTTGGGAGGCCAGTTGAGAAAGAAGAGGGAAATCCACAGCGCGCCGAACGATGAATAAGAAGCATATGTTGCTCAGCAATGCTTGCATCTTTCTGGGACTCCAGCTGAGCAAGAAGAGGGAAATCCACATCACAGAGGGCGTTTACAGCGGAGACATAGTTAGCTTCCGCGGAAGGGTTGTAAGCAGCAACATCAACAAGACCTCTTCCCGCTTTCCTATGGTCAATACATGTCGCAAGCCCATCTTACATACCTTTGTCATTAGCACGGCCGATGGTCCCCTCCATCGCAAACAGAGCTACTCTAGAGATTGAAGACATTCATGATATAGTCTAAGGCTGCGGACCAAGGCTCCCGACTCCTAATTTCGCCCACTAGTCGTAGTCTGCAAAAGAGAGTAGAGGGGATTAAAACGGCACCTCATCTAGATGAGAGCCATTTCCATACAGCTCAGGCATCTAAACCCAGCACCCGCGCGTCGCACTAAATGCGACTTGATTGTAGATGACGTGAACCACCTCAATCTGCTCTTTAAATAACTTGTAACCTGACAATTCATCGCGAAGCTAAGATGATATGTACCCTCTAAAAAGACACCTATCTAGAAAGTCCCTTTCAAGCTTTCAAGAGAAGAAGCCTTGACAATCAGCTCATCACAAGATAAACCCAACTCAGAAAAATATTGAGTAAGCTTGGCAGTTTGAGTAGTCAAGGACGCAAGCTCAGCCACTTTAGTAGCATCAACGGACTCAAGAGCCACAACCTTGCTTTCAAGAACACTCTTTCTCCTCTCATGGCTGAGTTTTGTTCCTTCATAACCATTAAGGCTCTATTGGTCCGAGCAGCTTCGAGACACAGACGCGCACCCTCAAACAGTGCATCCTGGCACGCAAAGTCGAATTGGCTCACGACCTCAGCCTCTTTAGAGTATTATCGAGCATTTCAAAATTTGCAATTTCAGTATCTTTTCTTCACAAAGTTAATGTCTGCCTTCTGACACTTCGTCTCAAACTTTTTCCTTTCCATGTAGTTATGCTCAGATCTCAACCTAACTTCAGCACTAAAGCACTTCATAATCTATGGAACAGAGCTGGGAGAAGAATATGTGAGGAGCAAGCTGATCAACTATGCTGTGACAGATCTCCACATCATCAAGGGCATAGTCATTAACCATGTCCCACTTAGGAACATATATCTGCTGGAGGGTCTCAAAATCCATCTTTTGGGAAACATAAAAGGTATCCGATGAGAGCTCTGTCCTAACAGGCTGAGAGGGTCTAGTAATATCTGGTCCTACCGTACCAGCAGAGGTGAAATCCCTAAAATGCTCGCATGCACAAGCTCATCGCCGGCCCTAGGCACCGAAACAGAAGAGATATCATCAACAACCGTAGTAGCAAAGTCCGTGGTCATTATAGAAGGATCCAGAACAAGAGACCTGGTAACAGACTTGGTAACAGGAATAAACCTCAGCCATTAGCAACATTTAAAAAGATTGACAAGGAGAGTCTAATCATGAACTAACAAACTCTTCGCTGGGTGCGGAGTCCGCAGATCAGGCCACCACCTGTAAGTAGCACGAATTTGGTGTGTCCATCCCTCCGTTCTGGCGTAAGGGACACGAAGAAGTAATTAACAGCAACGTAAGCCGTCGCTTTGTTGTAAACACACTTCAACTAGGCAAAGTTGTGTTTTATGAGCCTTAAAGGCGCTAGCTAGCAACAAATTTTCCATAATGTACTGGCTACGGGCATGGATGGTACATGGTCTGCCCCTTAGTTTTTTTTGGGGGTTGGTGGAACTCTAGCCCCTTTTTTGGCAGCTTTCCTCTTCCTTCTAGACCCTTTAGCTTTCTCAGCAACAATAGCTGGAACCTCATCCTCTATATAAACAATGCTAGCCTCAACGGGATTTTCCTGACCAGCATCAACACCCTCCTTATTTACATCATGATCAACATCTTGAACATTGTCATTTTGGTTTCCATCATCCTGAACATCATCATTTTGGTCTCCTTGATCATCAACACTAGCAAGCGGAACCAAACGACCCCTGGTAGACTCAAGCAGCGGAGTTTGTCCTTCCTCGATTTGCTTCTCGCCTACCCGTACCTTGGTGGGATCCGCATGGTTGATAAAAGCAAACAAATCCATTTCTGCATAAAATGAAAACAATCAAAAATAGTAACAAGAAACAAATTATAGGAGGCAAACAAAGAACACCCACCCTCATCGTCATCAATCAAGAAAACCGGATAGACATAATCATCAAACTCAAAATAACAACTTATGCCAACAAAGCATAAGAAGGGCTCCAGAAACTTCTGAAACGGAGCAGTATGATTAGAAGGAAAGTTACATACTTCCGCATTAAATTCAGTCAGTGTGGGATGGGGGTCTTTTTTCAGTGTTTTATTATTATGCTATGGAACAGAAAGTGGAAAAGCAGAGGAATCAACCCAAAAGAAAGTGTCATTCCAGTGTTTCAGTGAATCTAGCGATTTAGTATAACAAACCGAAGCGGTCTCAGAGCGCTTGCTAAAGGACATCCAACCTTTATTTTTAGAACTAATATAAAACCTACAAAAATTCCCTACAGTCAAAACAAAACCGTGAAAGCGACATAGGATCTCGAAATGAGAGACCTTAACGGAAGCAATAACAGACAATTATGACAGATTGATTTAAAAATAATCAAGTACATCTATAAGAAACTGAGAAAGTGGGATCCGGTAATTGGCAAAGTCAAAAAATCTAGTATATACACTGATTTTTTCGGTAGGACTATTACGAATCCTATTATTACGGCCAAGTAATTCAGGATGAAGAGTGTCAAGAATATGAAACTTCTCGCACAAAGCATATAAAGCAGATTGGGTTAAGGTGGATTTAATATCATCAATAGAACCCATTGTCAAAAAGAAGAGTTAAAGCCTGACCTGGTAAACTAACAAATCTTCAAGCGGTTACTGGCAGGGGAAAGTGAATAAAAAGCTCGAGAATTTCTTAACAATGGCGATTATGGTGGAAAAGAAGAAAAAGAGAATAGTGAAAACCAAGGGGGGTATTTATACCCTTGGAATATTTAATTCAAACCTTTGTAAGATGCGCACACGTGTCTCCCACTAAGTAAATGAAGGGATAGGATTAAAAGTAAAGAAATGTTGTAACAGAAGCTAACTGCCATCAAGGTCTTGTATCGGCATCGAATACGCGAAAGGTCAGGGTGAATACACATCACCCAAACCCTACCTAATTAGCTAAGGAAAAGTCACGGAGAAGCTAACAGTCGCAAAAGAAGGATGACGTGCGGTACTAAAAGAACAAAGTCTTGCAATATTCATCGCACGCAGCACAACGCCACACGCAGTAAAATACTAGACTGTAGGGGGACTTGATGATGTATAACGGGTACGACAGGCTTTTGGGCCTGGGCCATACCATTACAATTGGGCTCCGGACCAACTAAACAAATAACAAGCATAACGGGCTAAAACTAAGCCCGACATCATACTGGCCATGACCCGGACACAACAAGACGGATGCTAAATGATCATCGGCCGCTTCCGTAAACCACCTACGAATTAGCCTACATCCGCGGAAGGTAATCTATATCCGCAGTCACGATAATCGTAGACCTTTGCCCGACAAGGGTCCCACTCCGGCCACTACAATTGTAGGCTAAATACTAGGAAACCCTAGTACTAGACTCGCCTATAAAAGGGGTCCTCTGACACCACAAATAGTATGATTTTCCACTCTTCTCAATACACACACATACTTCTGACAACATGTTTTTTCACTCTCACGCCAGAGTCTAATCGTGGGGTCCGTCCTGTCGGTAAAGCTAACGGTTTACTTTCACTTGTGCAGGAAATCGTCTCAACTACTTTGTTTACTACAAGATCTGATCTAAAGAGAGCTTGAAGGTCCAGCCCAATAAGTAATCTAGGCCCGCTCACTACCTCGTCACATATTTTATACTAACAGGTATTGAGTAACAGTAGTGGAAGGGAGTATTTGTTTTGCATATTTATTTTGCTTTGCAAATAAATTAGTCTTTCTTCTAAAAAATGTTTACTCTCCCGTTGCTTGATGGCTTGGTCTGATATTGTACATATCAAAGTTTATAAAATTTAAAGAAAGATTAAAGGGCATATGACTGGTCATTTGAGAGCTCTAGCTATCCAGCTTCTCTGGTTGAACCCAGGGCAATAAATAAATTGATTGTATGCCTTAAAGTGTTATGGTTAATATATGGTGAACCGGGAAATTTTACAATTAATCTTGCTTAGGTTCAATCTATTGGACGATTTAAGGAGACAAAATGAACAGAAGGTGTCTCCACATCTGATATAATCATGAGAATCATCAAGGACTACAATAATTATGTAACGCGTAATTTGGACCGTGGTTACTCAAAAAAGGACATTGGTGTCAGCTATGTGAAGGTATGTCTTATTATAAAGTCTCCTTTGGATAGGTTAAAGCTATATTCATGTTGCGTACCTTTTTATTCTACTTAGTGCTCTTAAGAATGTTATATGTGGATATCTGAGTTTTAACTATGTCTTGATGTACCAGGAAAAGAGATTGAAAGTGAACATGAGTTTAAGGAAGCTACTTGAAAAAGTAAAGAAGCAACAAGAAAAGGTGGAAGAGAAGGTATGCACTCTTGTTTATTAGCTTGCACTCGAAGGTGTTTAGTTGAATGATGTTTGCCATTCGTCAAACGATTTAGCCAACCCTTTAAATGAAGGGGGACAAAAGGTGTATATATATTCTAATATATGCATATTTGAGAAACCTGTGCACAAATTTTATGTTAGATTTTCACTAATGGTGATGTGTAAGATCAAATCCAGTTTGTTATTTGACTCGTGGGTTGCGTTTTGATGATTATAGTAATAGTAAAATTACTTGGTACCACTAGTTGGAACTAGTGTAGAAAGTATACAGAAACCATACACCAAATTCAAATGTTCTGTGATTTTTGTGAATTTGTTTTGCCAAGTGTTTCTAATGACACGCAGTAGATGCTCTACCACATCTATCGGAATACCTTGTGACTTATTCTTGACTATCACAATAATAGATAAGATGCAGGTCTGCAATGGTTTTCATAAACCTACATTTTTGTAGTCAACATTGATCATTTATCTATTGTTGGCACTGCAGATCCATATAGTGGCAAAAACTGCAGGCATGAATCATAATCTCTGGGTTGAGAATGCTGATCGTTTGGTTGCTGGTTTCCTTGAAATGTTTGAAGAAGGCTGCCATAAAATGGTGAGATAAAATGTATATGTGTCAACTGAGTTTATAACAAGATTCATTCCCTTTTTGACCTGAACATATTTTCTATGGTCCGTCAGGGTACTGCTATTAGGGATAGGATTCAAGAACAGTTAAAGAAGGGAAACGTGGGGGAACTCACATATGAAAAAGATGATTCTGATGATGACGAGGAGGGTGAGTATTATTATGACTATAGCACCGAGGAAGAAGTGTACTCTGATGGAGGAGAAGTTCAACTAGTGTCGCAATGAAGTCTGTTGTTAAGTTCATGAACGTGTAGCCTTGATTACGATATATGTGTAAAGGGTTTGACTCGGTAGGTAATGACTTGGTATTGATGATGTAGGTTTTGGTACAAGTTTGAAATTCGTTTATGTTTATGTAATAAATATATTATGAAGTTTCCGCATGGGACGGTTTTTGAATGTAAGAAGATTTTAGGCCATAAACTGCTGGCTTATGTAGTTACCTATAATTATACAGACGAAGTTATACACATGATATATCTATCTTTGTAGCATAAAGTTCTCTTGGTGTTTGTTAATATTTCATGGGGTATGTTGTATGCTTCTCTTCCTCAACATAATCTTCAATTAGTCTTTTGCAGTCGAAAACAGATTTCCTATTTGTATCAAGCAAAATATCACACAATACCACACGTTATACATAGGTTATTGTTTCTTGTGGTGCGTGGTACTCGTTTTAAAGTTCTGTTTCATGTTTGGTTTCTGACATCTATATTATGCAAGAACTGCATTTATCATGATGTTGCCACGATTCCCAAATTTTGTGGCCAAGCCCTGTACGACAGATTAACGGATTATGTTACAGAAGACAACCCAGACTTTGATCCTTGTAGAAACCACAATTCGTGATGGCACGAGTACATTGCTCAATAAAAAACCAGCCACTAGGGATGGGAAAAGGACTTGTTATATTGGTTGGGTAACATGTCAAAACAAAACAAAGATGTGTGGTTGGTCAGAGATTTGGTGTTGGGTTCACCCAGATAAATTTCTGGCAGTTTTACGCATTTAAGTACAGTTTTGGCAACTTTCGTTGGCATTGACCCATTTGCTTTGAGCTGATCTATATAATCTTACCAGATTAACTCATAAGAGGTAAACCATAAACAATGACACCCGGTTTATAAGTACATGAGAGAATACTGTATGACTTTCCAATTTCTTAGTCAGGAATCCATGTTTGCAAAATGCAAGAAAAACCGTAGTAGCCTTTACTCATGATTCCAATAAATTTATGTTTGGGGTAAAACTTTTCAATATACTACTGTTTCAGTTTGAGGTTAGTGTTTTTGTTTGAAATTTTAAGCAAACACCAAAAAAGGAAATAAACATAAAGGATCAGTCATGTTTGGGTCATATGGAAGAAGTCATATGGAAGAAGTCAGCACAATAAAGAATCTAACTTTATACCACTTCAAAGACAAATAAGAAACCTATGCAATTACAACTTTACAATATACATACTCATAACTAAAACTCAAGTTAACAACAAACCGTATGCAGTAATAGACTTCCTAATCTAGCCAATCAACCAACCTATCTGCACACCAGCCTTACTTATGACGATTCACTACCAACAGACTCGTCGCTGGAGGAAAACGAGCCACCGCACCCCTGTCAGGATTCACATACTTCGTGTACACTGCGTTGAACTTATTATTACTTGCGCTAGCATGAAAGCCCACCAAACTCTTAGCACAGTCCCCTAGTTGATCTTCAGTGTATCCGGTGTAATGTTTGAGTGTTTCAGTCCATGCAAGTGTCTTATTCAGGGTGCACCTAGCAGCATACACAGCTAAAGCAACAAGCATTGAAGGGTTATTTCTTATGGTAACCAAGTAGTCCATCAAACCGAGCTCAGTGAAAAAGAACACCATATTCTCCATCTCATTGTTAGTTGGAAGTGAGGCTTTAGCGTACCGAACTGTGAACACGTACGGTGTTGGGACCGTCAGATACCAACCTAAACGACTAAGAATAGCCTTTTCCATAGCACGAATCTGCTCTCTTGAGTATGTGCTATCCGATATAGTAATCATATCATTAACCGCTAGTGGCTATATTTCCTCATACTTGGAAGATATAAGCAACGCGCTGATGCCAACCAGTTAAAGTTTAATTCTAGCAAAAGTTGTGACTGACGGATATCTATCAACAATATTGATAGTAAGATAAAGAGTCTCTGGCATCAAGCCATACGTACTGTGAACTTGTATTAGCCAGTCGATCAAGATAGCTCGCATTCTAGCATTGATATCAGGTTGGGAATCCATGTAATCCCTTAAACATCCTTCGGTCATTGAGAGCTTGTAGTACATGTAGATATCCTCCACATATTCAACCTCAGCAAGCTTATTGTTCGTATCAAATTCATTAATATTGATGATGACAGGATCTTTTGGTTTTGTAGTATCGATCCCACTAGCAACCTTGCTACGCGCACTAAGAACTGATGATAGTGACTTAGAAGCCTTTTTCGTTGGTTTCTTGACAGCAGTCCGAGTAGTCACTAGATTTGTAATGTCACCAAGGGCTCGCGGTTTTCTTCTTTCGCCTTGTGCAATAATCGGCTGGCGATGATCAAGAGCAGATGTCATTATTCTTGATCTTGAAAATTAATACCACACCTCCAATACTCGTAAAAAAAGCCTTTTTCTGTGTTACTAGTCGCCGCGATCGTAGTTCTAAAAACTAGCAGTGGTTGAAGATGCCAATGTTTAATTGAGAGGGTTTTGATATTTGGGATGAAGATGAAGGAGCCTGTTTTTTCTGCAACTATTTATAAGGGTCGAATTTTTTAAACTTTGAATATGGGCCGTTGGATGATTGTGGTTTTGATCTTACCTTGTGAGACACGCTTTGCATTTTTCATCTTTTATTTATGGTAACTAAAGGGTTAAAGGGCACTTCGTTCGTTTAATCAATTAGTTCTATTAATTGTTTCTTTTTTACGTTTGAGTAACTTATCAATTATTACAGTACTATTTTTTTTAATTAAAGATATTTGCAAATTTGGATGAACATGATTCTCTCACAAACAAATAAAATAGTTTAACTTACATGGATTGTTCCACAGTTGACAACAATAAAAAAATTATCTTTACAACAATACTTTTCTTTGATATAACATGCAACTCTATAACATCCAACACTGTCTACTGTCTTACCCGAAGCAAGACAAGCATAAATTGTCATTTCCATTAATCTTCTGCCTCCTTTTGAGCCAAAAATTGTAAATCCTGAGGTGGTCCAGAGGTTATTGGGTAAAAACTCTTTTTATCCTTTATAGGTTTTGCAAGTTCAACAAATATTACTCTGCCATCAAGATACTGCACAAAAGTGAAATTTAGCTTCTAAAAAAAACCACTAACAAACATAAACAGGAACCAAAGGCAAAGAAAAACCTTCTCATCCATGTTTTCTAGAGCACTTATGGCATCATCTTGATTCGTATACTGGACGAATGCATACCCTTTTGATTTCTTAGAGGTTTCGTCCTTAACAAGCTTAACTATACGCAAAACGAGATGGTATATAGTTAAAGACAGCAAGAAAATGTATAGAATTAAATTGTAAACTGTCTGTGCGACGAGTGGAGTAGTGATGATGGAAACAGCTTATTGTCGACGGATCTTGCAGGTATAAAAAAAGCTTCATACCTTCAGCTACTTGGCCAAAATTTGAAAATTCTTCCTTTAGTGAGCTTTCGCTGGTGGAATAGGATAAATCTGCAATTCAAAACAGTTGGATTATTTCAAGCTCATAAGACCGAAATAGTCTAACCAACAGATGAGGAAATAGCAGAGTTTGCAGCTAAACAAGATTAATCTAAACCCATTGAAATACAAGTTAAGTAATAGCTTAACACAAGTTGTAGCACCTCAACGAGTTTACTATTCTCCTATTTGTTTTCCTTTTGGCCAGGCTTCCGTGTAGAAGTAGCAACATATTATCAAAGGTGCACCATTCTATTGTGACCTTTTAACAAAACATCATCTTGTAAAAAACTAATTAATTAAAATGATCAGCTTGGCTATTGACAACATTACAGAAAAACTTATCTTGATAAATCCACAAGTTCCCCTACTTTGTTATCCTTGAATGAAATGTACGAGAACTGTCTATAGTTAATTGCTTCTTCAAGCATTGAAATTTTCATAGAATAGAGAGCATATTTATTTATAAATTTTTTCATCGTTATTTGGCTACAATGTCTGAACCCACACGATATCACGACATGTACTTTTGGTCCTAATAAACGGCCCATTCAACAAGTCATTCCCCCTAAAATGACCCCACTAATCTTATTTCTTACTAGTAACTTCTTACGGCTGGTTTGACATTGCATTTTAAAAGTGATCCTCTGATTATTGTGTTTTAAAGTCGCGAATAATTTCCAGTGTTTGGGCGTTGTTAAATTGATTCCAGTTGTTTCAGTGAGGAATAATCGCTTCTGGATAACCAGTTTAGGACTAGCTTCAGTACTTGTACTCTACATACCCAGAATATGATCGGTCATTTACCCAATGTAATCCTTAAATAATCAGACCTAGCAAAATAATCAAACAAGTTGATTACCACACCTTCAACCAGCAAAGCGCATCCAAATACTATCTCGTAACAACCCGTTTCGTTACAGGTCATCATCTAGTTCTAAAATATTCTATATCACATACTCATTTTCAAAACACAAACCCAAATACCCCCTAAAACAACATGTTACACCCTATTTTGTAGCTTTCATTTCTTATCTTTTTGTTAATTAGCAGCTCTTCCCTTCCTCCAAAGAACATTTACGACAAACATAACTCATTGTATAATGAATTCAAGGTCTAACAAACATGTATATTCATAAAATGAGTTCAAATATCACTACATGGGGCGGAGCAAGAAAGTTATGGTCGAGGAGCAAACTCATTATAAATCATTTTTTAAGGGCAACTATCTCATAATATTTACATTACAAACTATCTCCACGGCCTACAAACCTACAATCATTTGATTGGTCAGCTTCTCACACAACAAGGGTACTATAAATATTGTTACTAGGTTTATTAACTTTGTGGAGCAAATGTTTATTAACTTTTGTACATAAATATAAGAGATAATCACCTAAAAATGTAACTAGTCAGTTTTTCGAGTTGTATGCACCCACCTTATTTTTTTGCTTTTACATACCCAAACCGTAGAATGTCGAACTTTGTGTGTATTATATAACCATTTTATCCCTACGTATTTTAACCACCATATCAACAAGGATAAAATGGTCATTCTACATTAACAAAATACACACAAGGTCCAAATTCGTGGCTACACAGCACTTGGGAAAAAATTGGAAATTAGTTACACTTTTTAGATAATTATCCCTTATTATAAATAAGCAAAATAAAGTGATAGTATTATTCTGAAAGCAGTGACTTACTTCTGACCATGAGTTTGGTAGCAAGAGGGTATTGAATGAAACAAGCACGAAGCTTTAATGAATTGGGTTTCACAGAACGAATTGGAACTACTGATGTTGTTGTTTGGGTTGTGGGTATGAACCATCCTCTTGTTGTTGTTATTGACATTGTCACAACGATTTCAAGAATTATGGAGGGACTGGTATATATGCTGATTGTAGGATTTTAGGATTTTGACCCTGAAATAGAAGAGGGTTTGTGGATTAACTTTTGCTAAATATTTTAGGGGTTTAGCTAGGCGAGTTATATAATAAAAAAAATTAAAATTCATTAATAATAAAAATTAAAATTAAAATAATAATAAAATTTAAATTCATTAATAATAAAATTAGAAATCTATTAATAATAAAAAACATTACATAATAATTCAAACAAAATTAAAATCATTATAAATACTATAACATTTTTTGACTTCCATTCAACACACAAAGATAGTGCCTCATTTTTTTTAGGATAGAGATCCTCTAATGTTTGTCTTTCAAGTTTGGTAATGTTGAACTAATAGAATAAAAATAAACATAATAGTGGGGACACTTTCAAATAAAATATAAAAACAATTAATTTCCTCCCTCTCACAACATGTTAACATGAGAGAAATGAACATGAGGTGATCTCATTCCTTTTTTTATTATTATAAAAAGAAAAATGCTAGAACCACAAACAGTTTACAATATAATTTCTACAAAATGATGTGGCATGATGATTTGTACATCATTAACCAATTAAAAGATGAGAGATTAAAAACTTAAATTCAATTATTACATGCCACATCATTTTGTGGATTTTTTTTGTAAACTCTTTGTGATTCTAGCATTTCTTTTAAAAAAATATTAGTTTATTACAAATAAATAGTAACCCATATTATATATAATAATTATTTTCTATTTTTAATAAACTCCCTCTCAAAATTCTTTATTTTTAATAAAACCCCCTCCTTCTCAAAATTCTTCATTTTTAATAAACCTCTCGTCAAAGTTAAGTTACTTTTCAGTTTTAACCCAAAATACTTTAAAACTTCTCCCTCAAAGTTAAGTCACTTTTCAGTTTTAATTCAAAATACTTAAGTGTAATGAAGTCTCCTTTAAAGTTAAGACACTTTTTAATTTTTGTATAAAACGCTTCGCGGCAAAGCGTGGGTAGCCACATCTTGTTACAATAAAAACTTAAACTAATAATCTAAATTATAGGCTTCTTTGATTTCTTGCTTTATCTCCATTAGCTTCTCTTGTTGCACTCGGGGCAAAGTCTCGTCGATTCGTGGATTATAGAAGAGAAAGTCTTTGTCCCGTTTCTTTTTCGGAGTAATTCAAGCTTTTCACGTTGAAGTGCAAGTTCCTCTCTTTTTAATTCCGTTGCCTCCCGACGCGCCGCTTCATTAATTTCCAATTTGCGATTCTTCAACTGTATAAAAGATTCTTGTTGTTCCTTTTTTTTGACCAACTAGCCGACTTGATGATTTTCCATTTATCGGCTACCAATTCAACAAGACCTCCTCCTGCAACAGATTAAGTTTTAGAACGAGAGGAGGATGATGATTTCTTCTTAGCTTGGTCCCGACCGATTGGTCGCACTTCCTGAACCTCTTCCCAAGAATCCACTTCTTCATTTAAATTCAAACCACCATGCGTTGCGCCGTGTGAGGTGGTTTCAGAAGTCTTTGTAACAATCCGTTATTTCAGGTCATTTTACGACTCAATACTTTCCATTATTTATTTTTAGGGTTTTACGCGCTTGCTTTTAATTTTCATCGTTTAGTTAAATCGCGTAAACTAAAAATCAACATTCAACGTAAACGGACATCAAACAAGTAAAAGTTTACGTCAAGCAAGTGTTATATAATTATTACGAAGATAATTTATAAATTTTTATATTTTATTTTTATCGGTTACGTAAAACATCTACGTTTCACAATAAATTACATTTAGGCATACACGAAAGCATCAATACCCATCTATACTTCAACAAATACCCACTATTATACCCAATACCCAAAAATTAAATCATTTTACACTTATATGTACCCATGGCCAGTTCTACAAGTGATACTACACACAAATAAAACCTTAATGCTCCACTAAAGTCATTTCATGCTAGTTGTTAGCCTACAAGTACAACCTTAAACACCATTTTCCATAAATTGTCCAATCTCTTGTGTCCTCCTTCTCCTAACCGTTCCCTCCTCTTAGGGAGGAGGAGAGCACCTTACAACATGTCCTTAAAACCACTCTTAGTCCATGGTTTGTTAAGGTAGTCTTGCTTAATACTTTTGACTATAAATAGAAGGTCCTAGAAAGTCTTATACACACATTTCCTTTGCAAGTAAACTCTCCAAAAAATTTCTCTTGTTCTCTATTACAACTCACGGCTCAAAAAGAATTTTTAGGGTTTCTATAGTTTTGATTCTAGCAAGGTTATAATCATACAAGTGTTATTAGATATAATATATAAGGTGTATTAAGGTGATTTGGAAGCTTGGGTGTTAATTAAACAAGAGTTTACAAGAAGAAGTGAAACTAGGGTTTTCAAGAAACTAGGGTTTTCTACATTAAGGTTTCGAATTAGGGTTTACATTTTGGGGTTTTATTGTGTGTTCATCATCTTCATAAACTCTTCTAAGGTCTAACATAAACCTTAATCTTTTATAATTATTCATTTTCATATTTATATAATTGTTACGTTGTTAATCACCATCTAGTATTATTTTATAAAGTTATAAAATAAAACAAGCTTGATCATAATTCGGATATATAATTAACTATGATGAAATGATGTTTAAAAATATGTTAGAATGCAAGAACATATTTTATACAAGTGTTGGTTAATTTATAAATTAATTTGGTGAATTAATTGTTAAATAGTTTATTTATAAAGTTTATAAATAAATAATTGTGTGGACATTTTATTTGGACATAAATTTGAGGACCTAAAGTATGCAGGATATGTGACATTAATTAATTTAGAGTTGAGAAGGTTTTTATTTTGAGAAGATTGAGAAATCTACGTTTGAGCAAATTGATTCATATTTTTTGATTTGATTCACAAGTAAACATCATTTAATAGTGAATCAAAGCTATAAATCACAAATTTGATTCACAAATCATTGCTAAAATCGAGTTATGGTAATGATTCCTTAAATTTGTATAGAAGATTCAGTATTTTACTTATATTGCAAAAACGAGAGATTTTTTAACATTGATTCGAATTTTTTTACACATTTTGAATTATAATCACATTAAAATGAGTTTTACGCTTGAAAAACTTGAATCAAAGTTAAAAATCTATCATTTTTGAAAACCTTCTCAATCTTCTCAAAATAAAAACCTTCTCAATCGATCCGGATTCTATATATATATATATATATATATATATATATATATAAAATATATATAAATATATATATAAGGAAGGGTCTAAAGAAAACCATATTTGTTAGAAAACCTAGGAAAAACCAAACCAGATTGCACTGAAAAAACCAAACGATGCCTTAATATTTTTTTCAGGCTATATAAAAGATTTTCAGTTCATCAGTTTGTAATTTATAGTGTATCTGTTTGAGTTTACTTTCTAGGTTTTCCACCAACCGATATTAGGTTTTCTCTCGATCCCATTCCTATATATATCTATATATATATATATATATATATATATATATATATATATATATATATATATATTTGTATAAACAAACAATCATCATAGATATTCAAGAAATAAGTGTTCTCAAATTTATAAAGATCAAAGCTAGTTGGAATTATGAAATCTAAGCCTTGTCAGCAAGTACGATCGTCGTATCTTGAGGCTTGATTCGTCAACTAGAATTATCATGCATTTGATCTATTTAGTATTTGGATAAGGGGTATTAAGACAATTTTATTAAAGATAAAGATACGAGGTATGAAGTTATATTTAATATAAATTGTGTCCTATATTTGCATATTTAAATCCATGAATAATAATAGTTATTATTCTAAGTTAATCCATTGTCGGTTAACAATATGAGAATATTATTAAATTAAGACAAATCTGAGTGATTTGTGATATTTTGAATATTAAGGATGTGTCCACCAAACTCACATAATATTCATAAGATGAATATTGGATTTCCCCAATTGACAAGAATATTACTTTATGGGTCGTCGTTATTAAGTAAATCTTGTAAGTGATTTTATACTTTAAAGTGACGTGTTACAAAAACAGAATTCCATGTGGATACCGAAATCATGCAATGAAAGTAAGAAAACAATATCATGGTCACAAGTTTGAATATGCTCCGACACGCGAAATAAGAGTGTATTTAAGAAGTGACATTAAACGAAATTATTGTAACTCATATGGGGTCTGTTGATTTGGAATCGTGGGACGAGTAGATGTAACACACGATGAATCTTTTTTTTCTACCTCTGTCACTCTATCTTTGTTATTGCCTTATATTAATAACTGACGAATAAAACACAAACTGTCAATTGGTATTTTTGATTATCCTCGTATATAAATGCTTTAATAATCATAATCATAAATTATAATTACACAAATGAAATTAATTCTTTCAACATACTAAAATTCGTAATATTCAATCTTGGTGCAATCTATGTCCTACATCGAAGGGAAACTAAAAGAAATATGTGGATATATACATAAGGTTAAGCCCTTTTGATGTGATATGGATGTGATATTAGGGTGCTTTGTCGTGAGCATATGTCGTGTACATATGTAGCTAAGCTCACTACAGAGTACCCTTATATTGCTTTTTTTACTTATGCTGACAATATTACTTTTTTTTACTTAGCAAAATGTAGAAGTTAACAAACTTAAATTTTGATAACTTTTATACATAAAGAGTAAATTACACAATTTGTCCTTGATTGTACTAAAATCACTCATGGAGTTTTTTTAGAAATAAATACGTCAATACGTGAAACGTTCTCCATGTTATAGCGTCGGCAATCCTCGGCACCATAAACATCAAAATGTGTCGAATTTAGCCCTAAAGTTTTATATCCAAACACTCCTTTTCACTTAGCAAGAGTACATCTTTACAATCTTTAGACCTTTCTTCAAACACTCTTACCAGAAAAAGTCCACCGGATATTAGAAAGTTGACCGGTCTCCGGTCACTTAGACTCGGTAACAATTTACTGCATACTTGTGGCAACAAAATGATAGGGAGTATAGATACCTCTAGTAAGAGGTATTTATACTTATTTGACTAATCCTTCTACTTTCTTTACTTATGTCTAACTTTGGTCAACATTTACTTAAGTTTGACCAAAGTTAACTTATTACATTATAATTACAAACTTAAACTAATACTATTTGTAAGACCAATTCATTAATAATAATTAACACTTTCTATTTCTAACAAGAAGTATGATTTTATTAATGAAGTAAAGAGTTTCTCTATATATTTTTGTGTTCCCTTTTATATCGGTTATTTCTTTACAAACATACGCCATGTTTGGGGACAATTGGTGTTACTACACATCTTGTTAAGCAATATAAATTATGCTTATAGTTGTTAGACTGATATAAGTTTTTGGTTTATACTTTAAAGTGACGTGTTACGACAACAGAAGTCGATGTGGATACCGGAATCATGCAACGAAACTAAGAAAAGAATACCATGGTAACGAGTATGAATATGCACCAACACACGAAATAAGATTGTATTCAGGAAGTGACATTATAGCCAGATACCCACGGTTTGATTAGCGAGTATATATCATTGTAACTGACGAGTATGTATATGATAACACGACTAAAATTGACCATTGGTAAAAAAGTTGGTTTGGAAGTTTAAGCCGTGAATAATAGCATCTAGACATCTAAAGTCGTTAGGATTAGCTTGCTTGGTAGATCTTCAAAAAAGCCATAAAAACAAAGTTTTTCATAATTTAGACATCCCTTAAAGAAGCAATATATTTGAAGCTTACTGACTATTCTATATTGATAAATTAGACATGAACTTCTGGGAGACGCGTTCTTGACACATTTGCCGACCCGATTTAGTTCAAACAAATTTGGTTATCTCAATAGAACCTGATAAAGGATTTTTGAAATTTGGATTACACTATGAATTTAATAGCACAATTAAAAACAATTAACTAACACGAAATTTTAATACACGAAAATTAAAAACGTAAGCTAAAACTGAAATTTAAAATCTAAGGCACCACTTTTAACAAATTTTATACCTAAAAATCATAAATTTAAAAAGAAAATTTTAGGAAAAAGAATTAGAATTTTTCAACTATTTTTCTATTTTTTATGATTTTTTAAAGAAAAATGAATTAACAAAAATAAACTTTTTCTAAAAATTAACACTAAAATTCTACTTTTATTTTTCAAAAATACTAGAGTGAAAAAGAAAATTATCTCAAAAAGAATTAAAAATTTTCAACTATTTTTCTATTTTCTATGAATTGTTTAAGAAAAAGTAATTACTATAAACCTATTTTAATTCCTAGAAAATACAAATTTAACTGAAAAAATAAAGAAAAATAGTTTTTAACTACTTAAAAGGTGCAGAAAATCAATGGAACAAAAATGCCCAATTTTTATAAACCAATTTAACCCTAATTTTGCCAATTAAAAACTAAAACCTAATTTTATTAAAACTAATATTAAAAATATAAAAACTATTTTATTATTCTAAAAAGACAGGGTAGAAATTGCAAAGTATGAAAGAAAAGGGTAGGCGGGAAAACTGTCTAAATTTTACACTACAATGAAAACGGGTAACCCTAAACTATCTAGAAAATACAAAACAAACCCTACGACTTGGCTTATTTTGAGCTTATCTAAAAAGTGAGAATTAGCAAAAACTTAAAACTACAAAGTTGAGCCTTAGCTTATACACAACAACTTTAACAAAGACACTTTTAACCTTTATCCACTAGATAAGCTAGAAAATTAGCTTTTTGAACTGTGTTACAGAAACTAAGCTTTTGCTAACTTTTCTAGTCTTTTGCTTATTCCTAGCTTATTATTCAATAAAAGTAAAAACTAAAAGATGCTATAAGATGCTTAAGATGTATACTAAAGATGTCTAAAAAAAATAAGCTAAAGGTTAACAAGAATAACTAGAAATTAGCTCTTAAAAAGCTAATGATTAAGCTTATTACTGAACTTGAGCTAATTTTTAATAAGCTAACTAGCTTATTACTAAATTCTAGAAACTAATATTTTGGAAATAAGCTCTAATTAAGCTAACCTATTGATATAGAACTAACCTAGATAAAAGGATTTTAAAATTTACAACTAGAAATTAAAATTCAAAAGAAATAAGCTATAAGTCTAGACTGCCACTATACTACCTTTGTAAGGAGTTTTAAGCTAATCTAAAAGCTTAGAAATGAGAATTAAGTGATGATTTTAGAGCTAATGGAGATCTATAAAGGTTCTTAATACTAAAAGCTAACTTCTAATTACAAGAGCTAAATTATGACTAAAAAGTAGATGAGCAACAGCAGAATTAACTGCTGTTGCTGCTGCCTGTTCTGATGTAGTTGGTAATTGCCTATTGTGCAAGTCTAAACTCTACACTTAAAACTCTTTAAACTCACTATCTAAATGTATCTAAATCTACATTAACTAATGTGATCCTCTACAATGCTCTTAACACATAACTACAAAAAAATTACATTAAACTGTCCACTGGTGCCTATGGAAGTATTTTTAGCACTTAAAACTTTGTAAATTTACAAACTAAATTTTAAAACCTGATTAAAACTTGTTTACTATAGATTCCTCCAATGTATAAAACATGAAATTAGAGAACAGTAAATTGTTGACTTTAAAGGGTCAATATCACCTTAACCAACACTCCATAAATCTAACTGATTTAAATCTAATTTTTATCCTAAAATCTATTTTAAAGCTAAAATTACAAAAGCCCTTAATATCTACTTTCTCAAAATTCAACCTAATTAACTATTTTAGTTATAAAACCTACAGCTTATTAATAAGAATAAGCTAGTTCTTCAGCTAGCCTAATACACTAATAGACAGATTTAAAATAAAATTTTTAGATTACACAAATTTTAACTAATCAAATCTAAAAACAGCTAGAGAATAAGCATAAGGACAAACATGTTTTGAAGAAGATGAGACAAGGATGAGTGAGCAAATTAAGTAAAATGACTTTAAGCTAAAATTAAGCTATAAATGAAATTAAAAGCCAATGAAACCTTGATTTTTTGCATATAGTCTCAGTCACAAGTCACTCAATCTGATTAGTGACTTAAAAGCATATACCTAATTGGGCACCATTGCCTCTAAACCACCTCTGAGCTTAAAGCACAATAGCTGAATTAAAGCTTATTAATACCTTGAATCTTCCAAACTTGATTAATTTGAATCCAAATGAGCGCTTTTGAACTAAGATAAACTAAATACAGTATTTAAAAGTCTTTTTATAAAATTTGATAAACTTTAGAAGTTTAGAAAATATAATAAGCTAAAAACAGCTTATCACCAGCTTATTAGCTTAAACTAGCTTAAAACATGAAAATTTGAGAATGAAATCAACTGAATAGCTTTATTGCTTTAAAAGAAATGATACAAGATGCAAAACACAAAGTACAACTGAATTTTAAAGGATTTGAAAACTTGAAAGATGTACAGTACTCGAAATTGAAAAAATACAAAGAGAATTGAAAAAAACTCTAAAAACTACTAAAAAATCTCTACAAATGAACAAATGTGCTTGTATTAATAGCTGAAGATGACAAGAGGATGAGACCTTGGCCATCCAGCCCTATGATCCTTTTACAGATTGATTTATAAGCCGTTGGATTTCTCAAATGATTGAGGTGTATGGACCAATTAAACGTTGACACTGTCCGAAATGATGTGGTCATTGAATTAAATACTAGGTAAAGTGAGTGAATAGGAGTGAGGAAGAGACGGGAAATGAATTTTGGGGTTTGTGGCGTATTTGGGCGGGAAAATACTTATTAAGGAGTTCGTTAGGCGCGATGTTTAGGCCGCGTTTGTAATTTGAATCTTTGAAGAAATTATACAAACATGACCCTGCCATTTCTTATCCACCAAATTGTAGTGTAAAAGAAGTTTAAAACTCTGTCATCCCTGGCCCATTGTGTATTCTATGATTGCCTTATTTCCCTTTAATAAACTAACCTCTTCATACTTAATAGCAAACATCTCTCTCCTTAGAGCGGCCTCAGCTTCTCTAGAATTTCAAAAAATCATCCACAAATGAAGCCTTTTGCGAACTTTGAAAACTTGTTCAACATTGATCCTTGACTTTCCAATTGGGGTCTTCATTAACCTTGTATCAAGCCTTTCTTGCTGTATCGGGCTGATCCGGCTTTGATCTTTGGCTTCATCTTTTACTCTTGTCTTGTCTTTTCCGTTTCCTTGTCGGTTTTTGACTGTTTTTGCTTCTTTTTGTCCTTTTTATCCTTTCCTGCACAATTATCACAAAAGCACACATTTTTCTATTCTTTTGGCATTTTCTTGGCTTTTATTTGGCAAAATCCCGGGTAATTTATATATACAATTAAGCATTTATCAAAATTCCCCAAACTAAAGGATTGCCGTGTCCTCACGCAATGTTATCAAGTATACACTTTGTAAACTAACAAGTTTCCAAAATGCCCTTGTTTTCACCTTTTATGAATCACCTTTTTTAAACAACTTAAGCTTTTCTCAACATTTAATCTCTTGAAAACACATTAATGGCAATCATTGCAACTTTGCAACTTTTAGGCTCATTGAAATAGGCTACTCCCGATTAATAGAGCACAAAAGAGGAAAATTCGTCATCCTTGACTTTTCACTAGACTAAACAAAGCTATTAAACAAGATCATTGTCAATATAAATCCAAATGATTAAGCTCTTATACTTATAACTTGTGAACTTTTCACTCCCAAGAATAAATTAATGATTAAGATGTGCACCACTTATTAACTCAACCATAGATCAATTATCTTTTATAGTTGAAATCCACGAAGCTTTACAAATAAGCCTTGTGAGCTTAAATGTTAATAACATAGATAAATCTCGACTCAAAGCTAAAAGAGATTAGGAAACAAAACTTATAAATTGATTTGAGAAAATGAAATTTTTAACCATTCTTTTATTTTCCATATACTATAATTTATTATTTTTTCTTGCAATAGGAATGTTGTTCTTAGTTCGAACCCCTACTTAGGCCTTTCTCCCAAATAGGATATCGCATCAACAACCGGTGTTCTTAGTTCGAACCCCCACTCCGCTGCTAACGTTTGTGGGTTATCGCGACAACACCTTTTTCCTACAAAGCCTAGAATCCAAAGTCCCTTAGTTGCAATCATCACCTAGGCCGCGCTCCCTAGTGATGAATGCCTACGAACCTTGATTCTACGTATATAGTTTTAATCCGTTATTAGCGACCCCATCACGAGTCTCACTCCACATGGATACGCCAACGATTAAAACTATATATAGCTTTTATTATTCTATTTTTTGCGAATGCTTCATTGGCACGAAAAATAATGCTTTTGCATTAGAAATGCTTCATTGGCATTCTTTTTATAATTATATTTTTGATGAATGGAAAAATTTCACTTTAGGAAATCAACTTATAAATTTGAAACCAAAAATCTTACTTACATATTAAATGAATTCTTTTTCAAAATGTAAGACTTTTTCTAAAGACATTGGTTGACTTAGTTAAATTAAAAAGAGCACGTATGATTAGGTGTATTAAGAGCTTATGGGAGTAAAAAGACACAAATTATTCATATAAGCTTTAGGTTTTCCAAATAAACCTTGCTTAAGCAAATACACTTATATTTAACTACATCATCTCTTGTTCTTCACATTTTTAAAATCCAATGCAATAGGATTTGTGAAAGCTTGGCCCCACAAAAGGTAGGTTAAAGAACTAGCTAGGGCATTTTCACCCGGTCAAGTCAAAATTAACTCCTATTTCTCACCAACGGATTACCAAAAAGTGGTGTTTTTCCAAAACTAAGCTTCTTTTGAGCTTCTTTTGTAAGCAAAAATTTAAAATTTTTCACTTTTTTTTTTCAAAAAGGATAATTCAAAAAGGTTCAAACAAGGTTGCGTGAAGTGCAAGTCAATATCGAAGATATCCTTCCCCAAACTAAAATGAAACTTTGTCCTCAAAGTTTAAAAATAAGGGTCAAAAGGAATCTTTAACAAAAATTCTAAGGACATGCCAAAAGAATAGATGTTAGTTCGATAAAGACAAGGATAAGAGATTTCCCACTTTATGAAGAGAAGATTGGAGATCATCAATGGAAATTGTGGGCATTGCTTTGTCCTTCCACATAATTTGAAACCATGATCTTCAAAATACCGAAAACCTGACCAAATAAGCACAAACAAACAACCAACAAGAACGAAAAAGAACAAGCTTCCTCTCATCTTTTACATTGTTAGCTCAAAAACATCTCTAAAACGGCTTAGTTTTTGTTAACCAAGTACAAGCTATACTTGACCCCGAATTGATTTGTCCTTGGGGAAGCAAAGAGAAAATAAAAAGAAAATAAAAGGATAAGCATGGGGTGCCTCCCACGAAGCGCTGTTTATTATAGTGTCCCCTTCGCTGACTCTTTTCCCCAAACTATTACATTATGGTGGGTAATGTAGGCTGGTGAAGAAATTCCAATAAAAAAAAAGAGGTGGAAACCTCCCCAAATAGGGGATGAAGAATATACCGTTAGCATTTTTGATCCCGGTTCAAAAAACTTTTTAGAAAAAGAGAATTTCGAGAGAGAAATTGTGAACCCGAAAAATTCTTGGTAACATGAAATCCCTAAGTGGGTGAGTGGGTCAAAAACATCAAGAATACCCGGGTTAAAAATTTTATCTTCACTCCCCGTGGAGTAAGATACGGGTAAAACCTCAGGATAGGTGACAAATGGTAGAAAAGATCGGGTAGTGAATGTGAAGGTATCTTCCTCTTCATCTAAAACAACATTTTCACCTAAACGGCGGGTAATGAAATTCACATGGAGTTAATTACGTCAAAAACATTAACTTCAGCCATCACGGGCTCATCACAAAAGTAAAATACCTCGAAGCTCGAAAGAATCACCGAGTCATCAAGGGGGTAAAGCATCAATAAGAAGTATGTCCCTCCCCGCGACACGATCACTCCGCGATAACCCCCGTAGTATCGAGGTCAATCCTAAAACTAGCACATCCGCCTCCCCTAAAGGACAATCAAGATCACAACAGGATAGTAGAGGATGGGCAAAAAAAGGAGAAATCAGAATAGGAGAGAGAGAAGACAAAAGCTTAATCTTTTCATAAAAGAAAACTTTCAAAACTAATTTCTCCCGAGAGAATGTCAACTATCTTAAAGAAATGTCGAGATCAAGCTCTCCTCCGTCCTCCTCAAAATCAACCACAATCATCCAACATAAAACATCGTCATCCTAAATCGTCTCGTCCGTCGTATATCGTCATCGCACCCAAACTTCAACGATTTTCCGGCGAAATTGGAAACAAGATGAGTCAATCGACTCGTGGACTTCCTCGTAAATAGGAAATCATCGATGTCCGAATCAAATTACACTCGCCCCAATCTAAAGTCATCGGACTCACTTGTGTTTGAAACAAGGGTCTCAACACTAATCAGTCTATCCGTTTCTGAGTAGTGTTAATATTCCCGTCTCCCATATGATGAATCCTTAGCTCTATGTTTTGCGAAACGGAGTGTGGTATCGTATTCGGATGAACCGCATAAAATCCCAAATTATCGTCATCATCGTCAATGATAATCTTCTGACTTCGAGCTCTAGCTTCAGACTCTCTAAGCTCTTTTGCTTCTTGTATGATTTTCCGAATTTCAATGCTTAGACCATTGAATTTATCCTTAAGCTCATAAATCTTATCTTCACATTTCCTCCTATAATCAATATCAATCTCCTCCTTTTGATATTCTCTTATTCCTAAATCATTCATCCATTCTTTCATCTCTTCTAAACACTGCTGCTTCTGAATCTCCAAATCTTGGATTCTCATTTCTTGAGGAGATTGACTTTCATTTAAGGCTTGATTAGCTTTTTGAAGTCTCTCCTCAGCAAGCAGTTCCGCAATACTCTTCTCTTCTTGATCTTTCTGAATTTGGTTAGGAGTTTCTTGCTTTAGTGGTTGAATTTCATTAAGGATTTGTAAATCCTTAAGAAGACTTTGCAACAATTCTTGCAAATACTCAGGTTGAGTTTGCTCTTCTTCCACAACTTGCTTGATCTTCAAAAATTTCTCCTCAGCAAGCAATAACTTGATGCTCTTTTCATTATGAGGTATGTGATCATACTTCTTCAAGAAGTCTTGCATAGCTTCTATAAGATCCGTTTGAGCATGTAGCATTTCCATACTTGCTACCGGAGGAGTCTGATATTGTTGTGGAAGAGTTTGTGAATCATGTGGGAAACAATCAAAATTTCGATTGTAGCACGGGTCCGGAACAAATGATGGACAAGGATATCCATAATGAGCATCATTCCCACATGATTCGCAAGAGTACGTCTGGTACTCGGGCTGTGGAGGGTAATCGGAATAATTTGGAGTATTGTCGTAATAATTTGGAGTATTATTAGCACTTGAATAAGTACTACAGTTGAAGCAATCTCCATTAACAAGGTTTGAACCACACCTCGCACAAGTCGAACACGGGCAATGCGGGAATTCGTTTGTCCTTCCGCATTGAAAACAAGGATAAAACCCGTATGTCGACATAATAAAGAATCAAAATATAGAGGAGTTGAGAAGAAGAATTATTTGAAGAGCGAGTGCGCAAGCACTAGACAAGAAGAATATTTTTGAATTTTATGATTTTTTTTTAATTTTTATTTATTTATTTATTGAGCCCTAAAATTCTAAGAATGGAAAAATAATCGAGAAAGAACTCAACCAAAAGATCTACTCACGTCACGGTAGCTCTCTAACCAACTAACTCACAAAGAAGAGCGGAGAAAAGGGTAAGAGCGCGGCTCTTTTAGAATAACCCTTTGTCCCTTGAGGCGATCCGAAGACCCGGCCTGCCTACTCTCTTTAATGAATAAGCCAACTAGAGGTGAGCCGTACCTGGCGAGTGTCAAAAATGGGAGTGTTTTGATCTTTTGTTGCGATGATATTATGATAATACTCATTTAAGAGTATTATATTATTGTTGATTCTTTTTTAAAGGAAAGTTTTTTTTTTTTTTATGTTTTCAATTGCTTCTTATTATTTAACTTTTATTTATAGTAAAAAGAAAAGAAAATATATTTTTTACTTTTTATAGTTTTTGAATTTTTTTTTATGTTTTTTGATTATATAACAAGAATGTAACTTTCCCGGTGGAAAGGATCTTCTTGACTTTACTTCAACGAATATCCTCAAAAATCGTTCACGTCTTCCCCGGCAACGGCGCCAAAATTGGTTTTCAAGTTGAAAGCATAGTATATATCTCTATAGTGCAAACTTTCACTAACCAAGATACCGTAAGTAATTAATCACTTAGGAAAGTAATTAATACACGGGTCGTAAATTCCTCGAAGAAGTCGTGAATTGAGATTTGTTGATAATTCGGATCGAGTAAAATTGTTAAAAAGACTTTTGGCTTTTATGAATTCTTTACTAACAAGTTTTGTTTGATTTTAATAGCACAATTAAACTATAGAAACGATTAAAGAAACTAAAATCAATTAACTAGCACGAAAAATTAACAAACGTGAATTAAAAACGTGAGCTAAAACGAGAATTTAAAATCTAAAGCACTTCTACTAACAAATTTAATACCTAAAAATCACAAATTTAAAAAGAAAATTTTAGGAAAAAGAATTGGAATTTTTTAACTATTTTTGAATTTTTTATGAATTTTTAAAGAAAAATGAATTAACAAAAATAAACTTTTTCTAAAAATTATCACTAAAATTTTACTTTTATTTTTCAAAAATACTAGATTTAAAAAGAAAATTTTCACAAAAAGAATTAAAAATTTTCAACTATTTTTCTATTTTTTATGATTTATTTAAGAAAAAGAAATTAACTAAAATCTATTTTAATTCCTAGAAAATACAAATTTTACTGGAAAAATAAAGAAAAATGCTTTTTAACTACTTAAAAGGTGCAGAAATTTAATGGAACAAAAAGCCCTAATTTTTATACCCTAATTGAGACCTAATTTTATCAATTAAAACTAAACCCTAATTTTATTTAAACTAATTTCAAAAAATATTAAAACTATTTTATTTCTTACAAAAGACAGGGTAGAAAGTACAATTAGAGAAACTAAAAGGTAGGCGGGATAACTATGGGAAATTTACACTTTAATGTAAACGTGTAACCCTATACTATTGGAAAAGTACAGAACAAACCCTACGCTATGGCTTATGTTTGGCTTATTAAAAATTGAGATTCAGCTAAAACTCAAAACTACCAACTTGTTAAAGAGCTTAATCTCTACAACTTTAACAAAGACACTTACTACTTTTAAACAACAGAATAAGCTAAAAAACTAGCTTTTTGAAACTGTTACAGAAACAAAGAGTTTAAGAGTTTTTCTAGAATTTGGCTTATTCCTAGCTTATTTCTAGATGAAAATGAAAAACAAAAGAAGCTAAGTGAAGCTCAAGATGTGTACTAAAGATATCTAGAAAGAAATAAGCCTAAGGTTAACAAGTTTAATAAGAATTGTGAACTTAAAATCTAAAACTCAGCTTATTACTGTTTTTAAGCTTTTTCTAATAAGCTAAAAAACTTATTTCTAAATCTTAAAAGCTGAAGTTTTGAATATAAGCTATGCTAATAGACCTTGAATAAACCTAGATAAAATGTTTTTATCAATTACAACTAGAAATGAAAATCCTAAAAGAAATAAGCCAAAATTCAATTCTGCTGCTATATCACTTTTGAAAGGAAAATTAAGCTAAACTAAAAGCTTTAAAATGAAACTTAAGTGATGATATTTATACACCTAATGGAGTACTAACAAAATACAAAATTCTACTTTCTAGTTCCTAATTATAAAAGCTAGAAATAAGCTAGAAATTGATGAGCAAACAGCAGTTAATACTGCTGATTGCTTGCTAATGATGCTGATACACTTGACCAAACTAAAGTGCAGGCTTAGGTCCAAAAGGTAGAACTTGTAAACCACTTCACTTAATGTATTTGAGTCTATATTGACAAATTTTGAACAATAGAGAGCTGAAAAACACTAAATCTTAAAATCACTTGCATAATAAAACTGTCCTGGTGCAAATAAGAAGTTCTTAAGCTCTAAACTTTTGAATTCTTCTCACTAACTTTTAAAACTTACTTAAAGCTTGAAATTGTACCCTAACACAACTGAATGAAGAGTTTTTACAGGGTATTATTGACTTTAAGAGTCAAATCCTCCTAAAACCAAACACTCCTTTTAACTAACTGTCTAAACTTATTTTGACTTAAAAACTATTTTAACACTAAAACAGCTAAAACTTAATAGCTACTCAGACTAAAACTAACCTAGTTAAGCTAAATGATCACTAAAAACTACAGCTTATTAGAAGTAATAAGCTAGTTACTCTCCTAGCTTATCTAAACTAACAATGACAGAATTAAAGGTAATTGACAGCTTAATGATTCTAACTACAATTAACTAAGAAATATTTGAATATCTAAACTTATCTAAACAATTTTGGAACAATATTAAGCACACAAAAAGTCTAAGCAATAAGCTACTAGAATAAGCTTCAACTAATAGAAATGGAATATAGGAAATTAAACCTGAAATTTGAAGTCTCTTCACACTAAGCTATCCAAGAGTAGAAGCTTAGTGTTCCTAATGGCTTCCAAAGCCTCTAAACCTCAATAAGCTCAATAAGCTGAATTTGAGCTTATTTGACTTTCGTTGACCAATCTTGACCTCGAATTAAAATGAATCTAAACTACATGGAACTATTAGAAGAACTTGTGAAAGAGCTTGTATAAGCTAATGCGAGCAGTAGAAATGAAGTGACAGCTTATTAAACTAAATTGAGCTTGAATTAAAGGAAATTTTATTACAATGTAAAAGAAATACACTTGAAAATGAACTGAAAGAAAAAGGTAAGTAAAAATCTCTCAAATGAGATCCTATACAATCTATTTATAGAGAAATGATGATGAGAGGATGAGACAAACACCCATTCCTAGCCCTTGATCCTTTCTCCTTTGATTTTCAAGACCGTATGGATTTCAATGATGAGGTTTCGGCCAATTGAGGGTTAGTTGAGAAACACGTGGGCTAGATGATGTGGTAATGATTAAAATACGAGGTTGAGTGAGTGAAAAGGAGTGGAGAAGGATTTGGACGAAGTTGGGTTTGTGGCGAATTTGGGCGGGAAAGTCTGTTGTGAGGTCGTTAGGGGGATTTAAACCGCGTGTTATTTTGAAACTTTGAGTAAATGGCAACTTCAATCCCTGTGTTTCATTCTTCCAATTTGTAGTGTAAAAGAACTTTTGTTTTTGTCATATTCGGCCCTTGTGGTTTCTTTCTTCTTTTTCCTCTTAACAAACAAACTTTCCACCTTTTACAACTTTAGCCCTTTGACTTAGAACATTCAAATGAGCCCTTGTAATCTTTGAAACTTGTCACTATTGGTCCTTTAATCTTCAATTTAATCTTCATTCTTTCTTCTCCTGTATCGGGCTGATCCGGCTTTTGATTGATTTGGCTTCATTCTTTACTCTTGTCTTGCCTTTTCCGTTTCTTGTCGGTTTTTGACTGTTTTTGCTTCCTTTTGTCTTTTTTATCCTTTCCTGCACAATAGACACAAAAGCACACATTTTTCTATCCTTTTGGCATTTCTAGCTTTTTATTTGGCAAAAATCCCGGGTAATAAATATATATATAATTAAGCATTTATCAAAATTCCCCAAACTAAAGGATTGCCGTGTCCTCACGCAATGTTATCAAGTGTACACTTTGTAAACTAACAAGTTTCCAAAATGCCCTTGTTTTCACCTTTTATGAATCACCTTTTAAACAACTTAAGCTTTTTCTCAACATTTAATCCCATGGAAACACATTAAATATGGCAATTCATATTGCAAACTATTTGCATCTTTTAGGCTCATTGAAATAGCTAACTCCCGATTAATAGAGCACAAAAAGAGGAAAATCGTCCATCCTTAACTTTTCCACTAGACTAAAACAAAGCTATTAAACAAGAGCATTGTTAATATAAACCAAAATGATTAAGCTCTTATACTTATAACTTGTGAACTATTTCACTCCCAAGAATAAATTAAATATAATATGTGGCACTCTTTTTAAACTCAACATAGATCAATTTATCTTTATAGTTGAAATCCATCTAAGCTTTACAAATAAGCCTTGTGAGCTTAAATGTTAATAACATAGATAAATCTCGACTCAAAGCTAAAAGAGATTTAGGAGAACCAAACTTAATAAATTGATTTGGAGAAAATGAAATTTAACTCATCTTTTAGTTTTCCCTAAACTATAATTTATTATTTTTTTCTTGCAATAGAATGTTTGTTCTTAGTTCTAAACCATACTTAGGCTGTTCTCCAAATAGGATATTTGCATCAACAACCGGTGTACTTAGTTCGAACCCCACCCCGCTGCTAACGTTTGTGGGTTATCCGCGACAACACATTTTCCTACAAAGCTAGAATGCCAAAGTCCCTTAGTTGCAATCATCACCTAGCCGCGCTTCCCCCATGATGAATGCCTACGAACCTTGATTCTACGTAATACGGGGTTGTATGAAAGGACGATTACTTGAAGTTTTTAACAATGCCACAAAAATATTATCAGGAGTTTATTATCCAACGTCTCAATTGGTACTCCAACAAATATTCTTGATGTGTTCAAAACTAAGCGAATTTGAATTTAATGGTGATATATATGCAAGTATGGTTGCACCAATGAAAGAAAAGCTTAGGAAATATTTCGAAAAAATGCCACCGATAATTACTTGTGCGGCCGCATTGAATCCATGTTTTAATGTAAGCGGGGTAGAGTTACTTATCGACTCGATTACAATTGATTTGGGGTGTTTTGACAATAACCCGGACTTTGCAAAAGAGGCAAAAGACTCTTTCAACAAATCTTTTGAAGGTTGATATTTATTTTGCGAAATATGGTAACCCAACTCCTTCAACGAGTTCGGCTTCTTCATCGAGGTCGAATACAGGGAATCCGATGTCTCAATTGCTACAACGGTTAAGAGAAAATTCCAACAAACGGGCAAAGAATGATCGATTAGCGAACAACGAATATGAGAGATATGCCACAACCGATTTTATCTCCCATATTCCCACCGAAAAGTCTGGAAGTTTTGATGTTTTGGGTTTTTGGAAAGCAAAGGAATCTCAATTTCCCGTTTTATCCCGAATGGCCCGAGATGTACTAAGTGTACAAGCTACTTCGGTAGCTTTCGAATCCACTTTTTCAACAAGTGGAAGGGTATTATCAAACAGAAGAACAAGACTCACACCGGCGTCTTTGGAGATGTGTATGTGTTTGAAGGATCACTTTGTGACAACCCACATGTGATAACCGGTGATTTTTCCCAAGTTATAGTATTCTAAAATACTATGAATGTGTATCTACATACTACGATTTCATCAAATTTCTATAGCAAAACTCATAAGTTGACTTTGTTGACTTCTATTTCGGTAAACGGTTACGGTTTAACAGACTGTCAAATACCAAAGGTCTATAATAATGAATCAATTTGATTCAAATTTCTATATTTTAAACGTCTACGATCTCATTTAAATCACTTACCGAAAACTTCCCACGCACAGTGAAAACATCACCAACGCGTACTGGCACGACAATAAGTTAAATTATGTCTAAATATCTTGGGTCATTCTAATAAACTTATTTTATTAAGTTATTTCATATTTCTTGATAACGTTTGCAAAAAAACGCGAATTTACGGTTTACGGTTTACAAAACTAACGGGAACGGAAAACTACTCTGTTGATAGAAATAATACCTAATTGACAAGAAGTTAATTGAAAACGTCACTAAATCCTTGTTAAATCCTCTCTCGGCTTGACAACTTGATTATTTCGTCCGAAGTAATCAAAGTACTTTTAATTAACGAAAGGTTAATTGAAATATCAATTAAATTTCGTCAATCATTTCTAAACCATCTCTCGATCTAAAAAACTTGACAACTTAATTATTTCATTGGAAAGTATTTAAGTTTACTTAACGTGACAAAAAGTTAATTAAAAATGTCAAGTATTTTTCTCTCGTCTTCAACATCATTCCTTCGACGACTAGAGTATATAAAATAATATTACTAGTATCTCCTGACGTATTTTGATAATTGTATATTTATAAAACTAGTCAAAATCGAAAAACAATTTTTTTTTTCTCAGATAGGCGGCCCCCTTAAAATTAAGAGGACCGGCCGTGTTAAAGTGGGCGGCCCCCTTAATAATTAAGGGGACCGGCCTATTAAAATCGCCAAACAGTCCACTTCTTTTACAAAACACAATACCAAACACCATTTTTGATAGAACCTAATAATCTGATAGGTTCTTTGATCGTTTATAGCTCGAGGTTGTTTAGACCTCATATAGGATCATTGCTATTGATCCAAGGGATGATGTTCCTATTGATGTTGAATTAAACATAAGAACAATGTTATCATCAACAAGGTTTTTCTTCATTATCATTCACTCCAAGCCCCAATTCTACTTTGATCAATAGTAGAACATTTACATCAATAAACTGTAACAGAAATCATAAGATCCTTGAGGCTACACCACACAAACTAGACGCTACATTTTCTTGTGATACACACACAAACGTTTTTTTATGTATATATAAACTACACGACCTAATGTCTCTTTATATAGTAGAGATCATCTAGGTTTAAAAAGGATAAGAACAAACATAATTATGAAACAAATAATAATTATTTACTTTTATTCTACTTTTATCTTTATTCTTCTATATCTTTTTATCTTTTAAGGATACCCTTTTAGAATCTTCAAAATCTTCCATCTTTTAAAGAATTCTATATTTGCATTTAAGTCCTTCTTGTTTCATTCTTTTATTTATTTTGTCTCATCAAATCAATAATTCCCAACAATCTTCCCCTATTTGATGATGACAAAACAAACAAAGTCGTGTACGAACTTCATCAAAAAGCCAAAGCTTCCCCTGAAGTTGAGATGTAATCATCTCCCTGAATGAAACAAAACTTCCCCTTAAATCAGACTTCCTTTGTGAACATGCCACACCAAGGATGTATAAGTTGCAACCTGTTAACATCTTCTTCTCCTTTTTGTCATAATCCAATAGGAGACTTGTGAATATAAGCAACTTTGATCTTGACCACTACAAACCAATATCACACTTGTAATCCAAGCCTTCTAATTCCTCAAATTACCCACCATTAAGCACAATAAGAAAAATAAACTTGAGTAGTAGAAACTTACACTAGCAGTAGTAATAATGACTAGCAGTAGTAAAAACCTTTACCTCATGTGGTGCATGTAAATGGTTAAACATTTTAACAATAAGCTTTCTCTAAAACCCATATGTTAACCATTTAGTGAATCTTCAATTCTGTAGGCTCTATGTAATGATCACTGATGATGAAAACTAAGTATAACGAACTTGATGTAGAAGTAGAACAACCTAAACTTGTGTCTTATATCTTGTACTATCCACGTGACTTCGAACGTATACCCAAAAGCAATGTATAAGGAGACCACAATCTCTTGACAATTATCCTCATCTTCTATAAGACACATAACCAAAGTGATAGCAAATGTGAGCATTGAGCACCATAAGAAAAATCACACACCTTTGCTAGATTTGTCAAGTCTTCGTCACACCGTTATAAGCACGAACAAGTTACCTTCTGCTAAAAGGTATGATAAAACACAAACCCAAATAATTCCACTTCACCGTCAAATAAGTGATAAACAACCTTCTTCGTAACCAATTCAAACAATTTATCCAAAATACGAGCCTTTTAATCATTTAAGAACATTTAAAACAAAAACCAAAAATCCAAACAAATTGTGTTTTTGTTTTATCCGAGATCCATCATGTGTGTGTTATCCGATATCGTACACAACTAGCAGTACTAAAATCTTCTCGGATGACACTAGCAGCTGAAACTGCTTTCAACAGCACTAATCTCTTTGTGCAATACTAATTGAACAAGCAGTACAAACTTTCTTGTGCCCATGAACAACATTAAAATCATAGAAAGCAGCACTAATCTTACATTTTTAGACACAAGTACCGTAATTTTGTAG
>BQNB010035227.1:17092-50325 GCA_026074375.1 Tanacetum coccineum | reverse complement strand
AGGTCATTAGATTAGTTTGCTTATCGAATCTGTAAAAAGTTCAAGTGTAGGGATGATCTTCAAACCCCATTGAGGTATTATATGTTGCAAATGGTAGGGAAAAAGTGTACATATATATATATATATATATATATATATAAATGTAGAAAAAATGTACGGGCTACCATTTGCGTTTATTAGTTTTATTAGTAAGTTTATTCATGTTCAATATATAGTCAAGAAAAGAAAAAGAAAGAGTTTGATGTAGAGTTCTGTAGAGTTTGTATATCTTGTCCGAGTCTTCGACTAGCAACCACGCCAATGTGTATTCCCATAAGATAGTTGACTAACCACTTCACTCAAATCCACCCAAATGTCACTCTCCAAAATGCCTTCCATTTACATGTATCCCACATAATTACACATCACAACTCTTTAAAGTCCTCTTTTATGGTAACTATTAGTACTTACGCTAGCGGTGGAGGTTTGATCCTTTATCAAGCCTATGGTAACTTATATGCTATGACTAGATAATGAGTGTTAAATTTTTGATATCCATATTATTATAATTCATTATACACCGAAAGAGAGAAAGAGAGAGAGAATCCAAACACGTATTGTGAGGTGCTAGTGTATTTTTCCCGTGCTTCTAGTTATGAGGTCTAATTGGTTGTGCCATGAAGCCTTTAAAGACTAACTTAAATGCCCTCGATATGTATCTTGTTAATGTAGAAAAGCTTATTTGCTTGAAGGCAATCAAATCGCAAGTGTAGGGGTATGTGATGAGGTGTAATTTTATATACTTTTTCAGGGTCATTTTACCCTTATAATCATGCAAAAATGTCTTAAATATGTTCTTAATCGTTTCTTTTTTCATTTTTAGCATTTGAAAGGCATTTGGTGGGAATACACATGATTTAGGCTTAATTTAGGAAGAAAACGAACAAGGTAGCTAACGGGTATAAAGATTGATGAAGATTCAAGACCAGGCTCTGGAGACGCCGTCTGAATATTCCTGACCGCGTCTGGACTCAAGTGGGAAGTTGTCTGAATCATGGAGACAGCGTCTAGATTAGCCGTCAAGTTTGAAAACCCAAAGAAACCCTAGCTTGACGACGGCGTCTGGAAAATGGCAACGCTGTCAGCCTGAATCGTATATATACAAACTCAATTCTATGTTTTTCATATACACTTTTGATAGAAGAAATTAGGGTTTAGTTCGTGGGAGAACAAGGTGCACCAGATTTTGGGAGTATTTTAGGGTTTCCCAACCCTTCTATACTATCCCTTGTTACTTGATTCATCATAGTGAAGTTCTTTTATCTTTTAGCTTTCAATATGTCTTATTGTTTGATATATAATTATGCTTCCTCTATCTTGAACTCACTTGGCTAGATCATTTAAGTGTGTGCTTATGATTGTATGTGAATTGGTATGTAGATCTTAACTTTGTTGCCTCTTGTTGATGTGTGTGCATGTTTAGTCCTTTATCGTGAGATCTTAGGAGACATGATTGCATAGAAAGGATTACACCAAACGAGGGTGGTAAACCAGAATTATTTTTTTGGGATAAAAAAAATTTTAAAGTGGATCCCAAAACCCTTTTTTCTATAACTATCTATAGTATGCATATGATTTCATCCATAATGAAGTTCATATTTAAACTCTTTATCTTATTTTTCCCTATAAAAGGTTTCCCCTTTTAAAATTTGGTTATTTATGATTATATAATTGTAGCCTTCCTCTATCTTTGAAAACATGCATTGGGGCTAATATTTCTTTTTTTTAAGTGATTGCCTTAAAGAAAAATTGGTAAATGTTTAATTGTTAAAATGGTTAAGAATTACATAACTTTTTGGGTTTTTCCTCTTTGTATTGATTGTGTGTGCCATGTTTAAGGTTCCCCCCTTAACGGTGAGATCTTAGTAGGCCCAATAAAAATATTTGCGTAAGAAAGGATACCCACGGGTTAAAAAAAGTTCCCTTCATACTACTTTTAACCCGTGTTGGGGGTGGGAAAATTTAAAATCCCCCCCTTAAAGGTAAAAATGTTAATACAAAATCGTTTTAAATCTAGACCCTAGGGGCCCCAATGTAATCTTCCCATTACAAAACTACCTTAACTACATGTGTGTTGCCTCTAGATTAGTTAATATCGTAGACGGCGTTTTTTCTTTCATGTTAATTTACCCCCTCTATGCTTTAGCATTATAACCCTAAACATAATATACATCAAGTTGTGTACCATAGGCCCCAATAAAAAGTTTTTAGGGAGAAGCTACCCAAGAAACAAATACATGACTTAAGAAGTAAAAAAACCACTATTCCCTTCTCATCATACAAAATACCTCCCCCCCCCCTAATTTCTTTAGTTTATTAGTAAATTTTTTTTATTTTAATTTTAAATTTTAATTTAAGTAGTTTTAAAACTAACCACCTATTTTAAAAACGCGAATAATTTTTTTACTTTGCTTTAAAAAAAATATAAAAAAAAAAAAATATCAAAAAAATAAATATTACTTCCCCCTCCTCAAACCTCTGATTTTATCTTAGCTACATTCCCAAAAAAGGTACCAGTTTATTAAATTGATGCCCTATTTTCCCCCTAGATACATGATAACAAACAAAAACCCCCTTTTATACCCCTTTTTGCCTATACTAAACACAAACAACTTTAGGTAACCAATGCGGTAATGGAGTTTTTTTAAAACTTTCCCCCCGTGTAATAATTCCCATAACGACTATTACCCTCCATCAATCAATATTTTCCCCCTAAAATTACTAAAACGGATTTTAAATATTCCGAAGCACGACCCTGGGAAAAAAGCTTAAAGAAAAACGACCCGATTTTTTTACTAAATCCGGCAAAAAAAGCAAAAAAAATAATAAAATTTTTTTCTAATTAAAGTTAAGAAAATAAAAATATGAGGCCTCCGGGGAATAAGATATTGACCGTAAAATACGAAAGGATTTATATTTACAACATTTTTACAAACAAACCAACAGCCCTTCCAAACATTAAGGGAGCGCCGCCCAGGTCCACTATTCGACCTTATTTATTTTTTTTTATTTTAAACGTGCCAAAGTATGGAATATATATTTAAAAAAAGAGTCCCCTAAAGCAATACCTAGAAAACTAAAAGTAAACCAATAGAGGTCAACAAAAAAAAATTTTAACATAACATCAAAAAGAAAATGGTAAAAACAATGTCAGAAAAATCCAGATATTTCAACTTAACCCTCCATATGGTGTATGGCCCCGACGATCCCGTTGTAACAATTGTCGGACAAAATCCATAATCTACCTAATTATGAAGGTTTCCGAAGAAGTTCAAGTAAATCCCCATTGTATAAAAGTAATAAAATGAATAACGAATAAGGGATAAAAAAACCCAAAATAGGAAAATGGAAACGTACGATGAATTTAACTTTTTTTTTTAAAAAAGAGAACGCAACGTCCAATGTTATCCCTGAACCATAACATTTTGGGAAAAAGAAAATCGAATGGGACCAACCTAAAAATGGATCCTAAAAGAAGTTTCCCTACAATACCATCATTTCCCCGCCGTGACGGGATTATATTAAACGTATAATGATTAGAATTGAAACCGAAGAAAAAAATGAAAATCAATTCGTAACCAAAAACGATTTTACAATTTTCGAAATAAATTATTGGTTTTTCGTGAAGAAAACCGAAAATTTGCCATACACTTTAAGCCCGACTTATTTTTTATACAATCCCGTTTATTTTACATCCAAAAACGTCCCAATCCCATGTAAAAATAAGACTTCAGAAATTTGAATGGGTTTATTTTTGTCCGGTTTGGATTTTTAAATTTTTTTTCCCCTTAAATTCATAATGAAAGAGGCCCTACAAACAAATCCAATTTTCCAAATAAAATAAATTTAAAAAATAATTTAAAGCCCTTTAACTTTACTCATTTGTCCAGCACAAAAACATTAAAAAAAAAACCAAAAAAAAAATGTACTATTAGAGCACAGAAGGAATTCTCCATGCAAAAAAAACAATCATGAATATTTTTTTCCCTTCAAAATCATAAGAAGTTAAACGAGAAAGAATAAATGAGACTTAAAATACAATCCGCGTTTCCAAAAATGAAAAGTGCCCAAAAAGAAGAAACGCAAAAAATGAATCCGAAAGTGAAACAATGTAGCAAAAAGTTCCACGTCCCCAAATCAAACTGGAATAAAACTTTAAAAACGATTTGATTTTAAAACGAAGAACAACATAATTGCCAATTTCAAAAAAAGACCCATAAGTAAAGAGTTGTTTTATTTATTTTATTTAAATCCGGTAGGTCCTAATGGGTATAATAAATCATTGGAAATTGGACAAACAAGAACTAAAAATGCCAATGGCCGAATTTCAATATCCAAATCCAAAAGAGAAAAAAATAAAAGTAAAGTTCGTGTAAATGTTTATTTAATTTTTTGGAGAAACACCGCATACGCACCACATATATTTGGACGTAAAACAACTCAATTTTTTAAGACCATTCCAGATAAGTACAAATAACAACATAAGAAATACTACAAAGTAGAAATAATCAATGACCGAAAAAAATTTGTGTTTCCCCCAACACTTATTATTATTGCAAAATTCCCCCTTTTATTTATATATATTAAGAAGTAATGTGGGGTGGATATATTCTCGAAGATAAGCGTAAAAAGAGATTTTTCCGAAAAGAAAAGTAAAAAGCCCACCATAATTTGATAGGTGAGTTATCCCTACCCTTAAATAAATAGTTCAAGTAAAAAATTTACGCTCGAGGTAAAGTTAAAAATGAGAAAAATCTGGAAAAAGTAAAACGCGACAATCATAGTTGGGGGTTCCTAAATAATTTTATTATAGCCCTTGCTTGACCGATATAAAGGTTAAATAGTAAAAAAAAGACTCCATAAAGATATAGACATAAGAGGGGCGAAATCCAAAGGCCAAGTTGGGTATTTTTTAAATACTAAATTATTCCATGGGATTATGTAAAAAAGTAAAAGAGGTATGGACAAAAAGAGATCTTACAAGGTAAATTCATGGAAAGCAATGCGCGCAGCGGATAAGTAAAAAACAGACGGTTGAAAGAAGAATCCTTTAATATTTTTTTTGAAAAATGGATTATAGTTCCCTAGGGTATTTGAAAAACGACCCTTAGTATTCCTCCTCGTATAACCAGAACGTTTCCACTCTGAATACCATTCCTGTTTATACATTGTCCCCAAAAACCCCCCATTCGCAAAAGCGTAAAATACCACTTAAAGTTGCTCTTACTTCCCCCCTATACAATAAAGTAACCTAAGTCTTTCACAGAAAACGACCTCTAAACGTGAGACGTTTTTTTTTGAAAAAAGTCCCCAACCATTTTTCAATAAATTTTTTTATAAAATATCAGAATGTTACAAAACAAGTTTTTTTTTTATCCCGTTTTGCAATTGCCATATTAGGAAAAAACCATTTTTATTTTATTTTTTAAAATCTATTTATGTCCCCCGATTGAACTCGAATCAATAAATCCTTTTAAAAAAATTTAATTTTTGGTTATCCGGGCGACCTTCTTAAATGCCTCCTCAAATGCCCTTCCAGCTAAAGCAATATAATAATAAACCTGAGGAAAACTACATGGCAAAAACATCTAACAATAATATTGAATTGAATTTAATAGTTTTTTTAAGTAAAAAGCATAAATTGGAAAAAATAAAGTCAAGGTATAAATTTTTCACGAAAAAAAAAAGTTTTTTGTGTTCACAATATTTTTCCAAAAAGAATTAATTTTTCCGAAATCCTCAAGATAAGTTGATTTCAATAAAATTACAAGTAATGTTTCAGTAATAATTGGGACCAACAACGATTTTAATTTAAAATAGTAGACAACGAAAACCCAAATGCAGTAGTCCCAAAACAATGTATTATTTAGCACAAAGCTCAAAAGTGAACAACGTAACCCTTAACAACAATGGCTCCAATTACTAATCCCAAACCTAAGTAATCGAGGTATATTTGGGGGGGTTTCCCCCAAAACAAGAATTACATAAATCCTAACCCCAAAACATCCTAACTAAAATACTTTTTCAAATGTTTTATAAAAATTTTGTACCAAAAGGTTAATCTATAAACCACAAAGCCTTTTGTTCCATACCGGGTGAAAATTTTCAATCCCCCCCAATCGATTTCTTATCGTGACATCACTCGCGATTTACTACAAAAACAACATAACTATTTTCATGATTAAAAACAATGGTAAACTTAATTTGGAAAATAATCAGCGGCAACAAGGCAATAATAAATGGAAATTCCCTGGAATAAGCCAATAAAACAAATGAAAAAACCCCCTTTTGTGGGTTTCCCCCCCTATTTAAAAACACCAAAATAAATTTTGTTTTTCCAATAACTCCACACTGTTTTCCCCATAAATTAATTTTTAATGCTCCTCAAAATTCAAAAATGTAGAGTAAGCAAATTCGAGCCTTTTAAAGCAAATTTCCAATGAGTAAAACAAACCATGTATCACACAAATGTAATGAAGCAAGTAAAATTAGCTTTTTTTTTAATAAAAAAAAGTCCCCATGTAAAACGCTTTAGTACGTAAAAAAAAATCAATAAGTTTTTCCTAAGTAAAAAACGAGGCATGATTAAAAATTCCCAACCCATAAAAACAGTTGTTAAAAATAAAAAACCAATAAAAAAAGAAAAATGTGGGGCCCATTAATGAACTTCAACCGAGAAAAAGCAATGAAAAATGAGTAAGGTACTGTAAGTTTTTATTTTTTATAGAAATCAAGTATGGCTGTAAAAACCACTGTCCACCTATTCCCCAAATAACACCAATAAAAAAAAAGACAAATGATACTTAAGTAAAAACAAAATAACAAGAAATAAAACTTAAATCACGACAAAGAACCCCCCACCCAAAAAGATATAATGAAAGAAAAATCTTGGATTCAAATAAAATGGCATGTTCTAATTACTTTTATTTAACCGAAGTAAAGATTTTTTATATTCCCAAAAACAACCCTATAGGACCGAAATCTCATATATTCCCCCTATTCAAGTAATAAACCGCAATTTTAATTAACCCAATTAATATTATTTTAACCCATTTTTTATTTAAAAATAAAAATCAACCTTTATACCTCCCCTTTTTTTAAACCGTTTAATTTTAAAGCAATCCTAACACTAAACAAATTTCCTTTGCACTTTTATAAAAAACCCGACTTAAAAATGGCCCTTATATCTCAAATCCCGTAACAGGTAAAATTTAAACGTAAACGTTTTTTTTTCCCCCCTCAATCAAGCTTAAATGGAAACCATAGTTAAAACTGGGATGTTTTTATAAAAACTAACACATCCAATGTTAACAATCCAAACCTAAAAGTGAAAAAGAACCATGTTATTTTAACCCTTAAGTAACAACATTTCTTAGTTTTTGGAAACAATTTCCCCGCTTCACAACCAAATTTTTTTAGATCACAACGCAACAATCACACCTAAACTAATTTAGAAACCCATTCCCTAAAGCTCCCCCAAGTTTTTTTAAGTCCTATCCAAATATATCGTTTCAAACATTTTAGTTTTTTAGAAAACGCAGTTACCCTAGGTTTTTCAAAAAATTTTATTACATATATTTTGGTTTTCTGAAAATTTTTTGGGCCAATAATTTTTCTAGTTTTTTATTTATTTATATTTTATATGTATTTTCGTCATTTTTGGTCCCGTAACTCATTCATCCGGAAATTGGGTTTTTTTTTTTTTACGTGTTTTGCTGATCCCTTAAAGAAAACCACATTTCCCCTCATATTTTTATTTTTTTAAACTCCCCCCCTTAGCCACCGCCACAGTAAAAAACCCAGTAGTCCCTTTCCAAAGTCCAAAATAAAATTTTGTTTTACAAGCTTAAATATTTTTGTAATATAAAAAATTAATGGTATTATAAATTATGGGTACACTCTAAGTTCGTTCCCACGGTTTTAGTCGTATCTCAACCATCTGGGAGAGTTGGTGTTCCATCCAACTCACAAATAGGACCTGAGATATTAAACTATTCATTCATGTAAAGATATAGTAGGCTCTAAGCCAAAAATATTCCATTAACACACAAACTATCTGCAAGTCATCCATTTGGACTAGTTTCACTCATTCGACCGTAACTTGGTCATCCGGAGGAGTTACGGCTCCATCCAAAGCACCACATACACCTTGTATGTTGCTCTACCTAACACATTCATAAAATCACAGACCTTAAGCCAAATTTTATTTGACATCACACCAACAACCTGCTATCTTAATTTATCTATCCTAACAACTTTCAATCAAACAACTCAACTAGTGTTTCTAACATCCTAACATCTTTCTAATGCCATACCAATCATCACAAATCATCCATAAACATCACAAATCATCCATAAACATCACAAATCATCAATCTTAGAAAATCCATCTTAAAAATTGAGAGAAATTAAGATCCAAATGCATGCATAATAGAAATTAATCAATATAAAAAGGTTTAAAACAAACTTACAAACAATGAGGATTGCAAGAGAAAGATCAAACACAAACCCTCTTGTGGTTTGCCTAATTGCCGAAACCAACAACCCTTAATATCAAAACCCTAACTCGATTTTATAACTCAAAATCTTGCACAATCACTTGAAATCAAACCTTTATTACTCCAATTGCACCAAAAATCAAAAAAAACCCCTTATAAATCAAAATCTTTAAAAATTAAGAATCTTGAGAGAAAACCTTGCATGTTGATTTAATCTTGTAAAGGATGATGGGGATTAGTTTAGGAGTAATTTGGGATTAAATGGAATTGATTGTAAGAAGTTTGATGATGGTTTTGATGGTGTTGGGTGTAGGGGTCGACGAACACAGAGAGAAATAAGGGGATGAGTCATTTTTTAGTATATGTGTGTTATGGGATGATTCGGATTAGGATATAGCTATATATACTAGTCAAATAACTTCCCATTGTTTCCAAATTACAATATTTATTAAAGGGGTGTTTGTGTTTGCTTATATGTAGTCGACCAAAAAAGGGAGGGGGAAATTGGGCTTTGGTAGTTTTTGTTATCCATTATGTTGTTATTTTAGGCCCAAAACATTAAGTTAAAGGGCTAATAACTTGAAAATGTATTCAACTTGTCATTTTTTGTTATTCTGTATAGTCAACTTTTTTTTGCTATTAAATGACAAACTTTACAAATTTTGACTTTTCCATGTATTGTGTTACCTGCTGGGCAGTTAACCGGTTGCATTTCATGTTTTTTTTTAAAAATATGCTACTCAGATATATCACTCCACATAGGATATCCACATCACTTATTAACTACCAAGTGTTTTTCATATTTAACTTTCAGATCCACTTTCCCCCCATTGTTTTAATAGTCAAACTTATTTTTTTTTTTGCATTTCTTAAAAATTGGAAACAAACATTACAAAATTTTTTTTTGGACTTTTTTCCATGTTAAAATTTGTGTTTTTTTACCGCTGGCTTGTGGCCAGTTTTTTAAACCTGTTTTGCAATTATCATTTTTTTTTTTAATACTAATACCACTCACCATAAATAGATATCAACTTCTTATCCCAACATATTAAATTTTAACCCACATCGCTTAATAATCTACCCAAATTGAATTTGTTTATATTATTATTCATAATTTAAACATTCAGAATTCCACCATTCTTTCCTCTAAATCGCATCACCTTTTCACCTAAAAAATGCAATAAACCCCAACCAAAAACCCCTAAGTTTTTTTTTTTAATAATCCCCTGGCAGATTCCCCAATGTCCCCGTTTTTTTTCGACATCTTAAATTTAAAAAAATTTGAAATTTTGGTTGCAAAAGTTGGTTTTATTACTTTATTTTCCCTCCCTCCTTTTGTCCCTCCCCTAATCCCCTTAATTTTTTTTTAATAATTTTTTTATAAAGTTTTTATACATGGCCAATAACAGTATTTTTGGAAATTATTTTTTTATTTTTTTAATAAAAAATAAAATTTTAAACATGAAAAGGCACCACCTGGTCCCCGATAATGGCAATATAAACAAAATCCTTAAGAAGAAGGCATTGGTTCTTTGAATGGTCCCCCCTTTGAAGAAAGAGCCTCAAAAACTTACCTATGTTTCCCATAATAAATTTTTTAAACAGTAAAAATGTTGAAAATGATATTCCTATTTCAAAATTTCCAATTATTTTTGATAAAGTTATTTTTGTTGATAAAAGGTGAATTTAAGAGAAGATTGAAATTGAATGCAATGCCCATTTCCAGTTTAAGAAAAGCCCGTGGATAAAGGTTTAAAACTAAGATTTTAGAAGAGTAAACATGTAGTTTTTTTTTAAGAAAAGTTCTGTGCCGAAGAAATACAGGGATTTGTTTAAATAAAAGAATTTGAAGAAAAATTTTAACCCATAAGTTATTTTATTTTTTATGGATATGTTTTTACATATAAGTTGGGGAAAAACTGATTCCAAATTTTGGGAAAATTAAACTTCAAACTTTTTGAAATAGTGGGACGAGTTGATAGTGAGTATCCAAATAAGTCCACACGTTTGAACTAAAAAAAATTTTAAAACACAAAAGTGTAAAGAAAAATGAAGCTTATATAATCCTTTATGAAAGAGAAAAAAAACTTATGACCAAAGAAATGCCCCCTAAGTCCATCTAAAACAAACAAACATTACCTAACAAGGTTGGTAGTTTTTCAAGTAGTATTATAGGCAAAATTAAGGGACCGTAAGAAAATAAAAATTTTTTTGGGTGGATTAGAGGAAACCCTAATTTATAATTGTGTAGCAATGAAGAGTGTTAAGGATGAAAACCTTTTATATCAATCCCCCCTCTCTCAAACAAAACAAACAGAACGGGAAAAGGGAAGGATGAAAAATAGATAATAATTGAAATTAAGTCCCCTTCCATAAACTCTTCAATTGCTCAATAAAAGTATTTTACACTATCAACCCATCTTTAAAAATAGCCCTCCCTTTTTTGCCCTAAAAACCAACTTTGAACTACCAAACCTTTTTTACCCAGGAAAAAAAATGTTTAATTTTATTTTGTTTTTTTGTTTAGATGACATTAGGGAGGCCCCCTACTTTAGCTCCAGTTTTTTTTTTTCTCCTTTCCTAAATCTATAAGCTTCCCATCTTATTACCTTGGTGATTAAAATAAAGTCCCCACTGAACTTATATCCCTGATACTCCACTATCCACTTCACTAGTACAAAAGTGAAGTTTTAATTCCCAACGTTCTGGATCAATTTTTTATTTCACTATAATGTTTAAACAATATCCAATAACATTAATTTGGTTGTTTTTATTTCACAATTTTCCCCTTTCCCCCAATTAACAAATCCCCTTAAAATTCCAAACGCACAGAAACTTTTCCCTTAACAACTAAAATTTTTTTTATTATTCATCTTCCCCTACCATCCCCTTTAGTTATATTTTAAACCCTTATACCCCCACCGGCCTTTTTTCTTTAACTGGAATGGCAAATAATCATTCCAAATCTGCTTATTCCCAACCTTAATCAACAACAATCCTCAACATGGAATAAGAATCATTCAATTTTCCAAACCTTACTGTTAAACTTAGTTAATGAATATTAGGTCTTAAAGTTTAATTGCCGCTTTCTTCCTTCAGCCCATTCAACATGCTGCCTTCCAAAGATTTTGTTTAATTGCCATTCTTCGGACCCCTGGATGTAGCCATTCCAATGTTAAATTTTTTTTTTATTAAAAAAAAAAATTGTTATTTTTCCTAAAAAAACTGATAAAGCCTGGGTAATAAAACCTAAAATTAAAAAAAATTTAAAAAAATAAAGAAAAAGGGGACAAAGTAGAAAGATAAAGTAATTATCCAACCTTTTGGCACCAAACAATTTTTTGGTCACATAAATATGTGAATGTGTGGCCGTTCCATTTTGCCCATGTGTGACCAAATCCACTTTTTGTACTAGTGTTTGTCGGATATCCGTTACCTGTACAATTACTATTGGTGAAAGTTAGAAGATCCTACCCTATATTACTCTACTAGTCCTACTCTTTAGCTTATTCGAGGTGGGAGTGAGCAGTCACATGCGTCTATCCCGTCGTTATGGGTGTGTATGTGTGGTCTTTGTCGCCCTCCTAGAATATTGGTATCGATAAAGATTAGTTTGAGTAATCAACCCTAAGCCTTATAATAAAAACCTATATTTACCTTTATAAACTTGTTACTCCTTAGCTCTTGTGGTGGAGATTGTATCCTTGTTAAGCCTATGATAGAATACTCGTCACGACCAAGCAATTGAGCGAATTAGTTACATGTTACCACATAGATTAGTTGAGTGATTTGAGTGTTTTCATCTTCCTATTTTGTAAGGTGTTTGGTTGTGTACTTGTAATAGATCAAATAAATGCTTAAATGGAAAAATCCTTAGGGATACATTTTTATAAACATCTAAAGGCTACTTGAGGACAAGTAGGATTCAAGTGGGGGGATATTTAAATAACGTCTATTTTATAACATTATTTATCCCATGTAATTAACCCATTTTGTATAATTATTGCAAAGAATTGTTACTTAATCGTTCATATTTAAGAATTACAGTAATTATGTAGTACTTGGTGAAGAATGACAAAAAGGCACGCATTTTGGAGCTTAAACGAAGATATTTTGAAAATTACTGTTCTGACAAGCAATACGCCGTATCCATCAAGGAAGATACGGCGTATCTGTGCCTGCACTCACCAAAGACCACGAAGGAAACAAGACCAATACGCCTTATTTAGGAAAGGAAATACGCCGTATTCAAGCTATATGGGAATAAAATATTCTGGAAGATATCAAACGTAGTCCATACTCCAAGAAACCCCTAATACGCTGTATCCAAGACATTAGATACGCCGTATCGATACCGACTTTAAACCTTATAAATAGAAAACTCAAAAAAGAGTTTTGAGTGTGCAAAATCATATTCTCGATACCTAAACCATAAAAGTGGAATTTTCATAGGAGAAAAAGAGCAGAAGAGGTTGAGCAATGCGATTAATTCCATAGGAGACAACGTTTAATTTCTTATACTCTTGTAATCGTTCAGTTTTTGGTATCATTCATTAACCCGGTTAGTTTACCATGGCTAAATCATTACTTTCGTATTAATTATGCCATTTGAAGGCTAATACCTTCGGGTATTAGCCATTGTTATGAAGATCTTAATGTTTAGTTTGTTTATCTTGATTTCTTAATTTATCATTGAATTGCTATGTTTAACATCATACTTGTTTACGTGCTTTTGTATGCAACATATCATTCAACTGGATCTGGTGATACGGACCAAGTAATCTAGATATCGGGATAGCTCTCTATATAGTGATTTATACATCTAAATCAATATGATCACAATTAACGACCTATCTTCACCCTTTGATTGTGAGCTTATTTGGTCCATAAGGTGACCTTGGTATCGACGAGTACCTTCTAATCAATTGGTAAAGACTTGGTTAATGGACTACTAGTGTATAAATTGCCATTAAGCAGTAAGTGGGTAAAGTCTCTATGAGCTAGGGTTTAACAAGATCACCATTGCCTTAATCCCTAAGATGAATTATAATCAATAAATAGGGATGCTTTTTGCGGATGCATTTAATTGTGATAGAATTCTACATGTCTAGGTCTTAGGAAGAAGTAATGCCTATGTTTTAAGAATGATATGCTGCTTCGATATAAGTAACCATTGATTATGTCGAATTAATGTGTCTAGGTCTTAGGATGAAGTCACGCCTAAGTCTAAGAATGATATGCCTCTTCGAGATAAGTAATCATTGCTCTGAATAAATAAACCAACTTCTAATCGGATTAATGATGGCTAATATAGTTTTCTATTATAAGCTCTGACCGCTTCTTTTTATCTTCCTGTCAATTTTCTTGGTTAGGTTAAAGTCGTCTTGAATTTTTTCGATTTGTAGCACCAACCAAAACATGTGCAATCTCTTAGGCTCTTGAAACCACACTTTTACTTTTAGAATTAAGATTAGAAACATAATTGGATTAGATAGGTTTGACTTAGATTAGTTTATCTTTGTTTAGATAACCAAGATATAAATAAATTGTTGAGATTTTACCTAGCTCAAGTGTTGAACACCTTACTTACCACGAATCCCACCGAACGTGATTCACTGCCGGTTAAAGTGTGATTTTTGGTTAAGTCGGGCAAAATATGAAATTTAAAACTTGATCATAAAATTATTCTACTACACAATGACACATCAACTAGACCTTAAAAAATATAAACTTTGGTTGCATCTCATTCGGTATCCATAGTCACCTTAATTAATTGTAATACCTTTATAGTATTCATTAAACGTTTTATTTACATTAAAACTGACTTGAAATGTTTCAACTTTTTATTTTTATTAATATAAGTATTTTTTTGGTCTTTTAGTAGATTATTATAAATTTTATTATTTTATTATTTTCTATTAGGTGTAAACTTCACTTCAAGTTTTACAACTCCTTGCCAGTGGTACATAACATGTTGTAGTGTAGTTATAGGAAAGACCAATGGGGGTTGTATCATTTCTAGGGAATAGGTGTCAGTAAAGGTCCTATTGATGTAGATAAGATCGAGAGATGAGAGAAGATTATTTTTGTATTTTTATAATTTATGAAAGCAAGTAAAATCTTAGGTTTTGAAGGTGATTTGTTTTAAATAACTAACTAAACTAAATTAAACTAACTAAGATTAGGGGAATTCGTATGATGAGAGAATAGTGTTTACTTAATCATGTATGATCCTTGGTAGCTTCTCCTAACTCTATTGCCTTGTCACACTTGTGATGTATATGTAGGTACTATTCTAATGCATGGCGAATTACACGAAAACGCCATCTATGAAATAACAAACTAGAGCAACGCACAAGTAAGGTAGTATGATGACTATTACAAGGCCCTTAGTCTAGATAAACGCGTTTGTATTAATACCTAAAGGGGATCATCCACACACGGGTAAGGTAGTATAAAGACTACTACCGGTGGAATCCTTTCTACTCAATCATGTCTCCCAAGATCTCACGATAAGGGACTAAACATGCACACACATCAACAAGAGATAACCACAGTTTAGGATTACATACCCATTATAATACAATCACAAGCAAACACTTAAAGATCTAGCCTAACATGTTCAAGATAGAGGAAGCACAATTATATATCAAACAATAAGACATATTGAAATATAGGAGATAAAAGAACTTCACTATGATGAATCAAGCAACTAGGGATAGTATAGAAGGGTTGGGAAACCCTAAAATACTCCTAAAATCTGGTACACCTTGTTCTCCCACGAACTAAACCCTAATTTCTTCTATCAAAAGTGTATATGAAAAACGTAGAATTGAGTTTGTATATATAGAATCCAGGCCACGACGGCATCGGCATTTTTTAGACGCCGTCATCAAGCTAGGGTTTCTTTGGGTCTTTAAACTTGACGGCTGATCCAGAAGCTGTCTCCATGATGCAGACGGCGTCCCACTTGAGTCCAGACGTAATCGATAATATTCAGACGACGTCTCCAGAGCCTAGTCTTGAATCTTCATCAATCTTCATACTCGTTAGCTACCTTTTTTGTTTTCTTCCCAAATTGAGCCCAAATCACGTGTATTTCCACCAAATGTCTTCCAAATGCTAAAAATGCAAAAAGAAACGATTAAGCACATATTTAAGACATGGTTCACATGATTTATATGGGTAAATGTATCCCAAAAAAAAAGTGTATATAGATTACACCTCATCCACAACCCAACACTTGGGATTTGCTTGCCCTCAAGCAAATAAGCTTTTCTTACCTGTAAACAAGATACATATCGGGGGCATTTAACTTACTCTTTAAAGGCTTCATGACACAACCAATTAGACCTCATAACTAGAAGCACGGGAAGGAGGAAGGAGGAAAAATACACTAGCACCTCACAATAAGTGTTTGGACTCTCTCTCTCTCTCTCTCTCTGTGTATAATGAATTATAACAATATGGAAATCGAAAATTTAACACTCATTACCTAGTCATAGCATATAAGTTACCATAGGCTTGATAAAAGATCAAACCTCCACCGCTAGCGTAAGTACTAATAGTTACCATCAAAGAGGACTTTAAAGGGTTGTGATGTGTAATTATGTGGGTGACTACATATAGTACGGTAAATGGATGCGCTTTTGCGAGGAGTGAACATTTAGGTGGATTTGAGTGAAGTGGTTAGTCAACTATCTTATGGGAATACACGTTGGCGTGGTTGCTAGTCGAAGACTCGGACAAGATATACAAACTCTACAAAACTCTACATCAAACTCTTTCTTTTTCTTTTCTTGACTCTATTTTGAACATGAATAAATTTTTTATTAACTTAAACAAAAAAAAAAAAAACATTTTGAAAATTTAAAATAACAAAAAAAAAAATGTTATAAAGCAAATTGGTAGCCCGTATATTTTTTTCTACTCTTTTTTTATATTTTTTTCGTACACTTTTGCCCTACCATTTGCAACATATAATACATCAATGAGGTTTATAGATCACCCCTACACTTGAAATTTTTATAGACTCGATAAGCAAACTAATCTAATGACCCGAAAATTGGTTGGATCAAATAACAGGTAGGATTACTTGGCAAAACATATGGGTTCTTGACTTTAACTTTTCAATTTTCCCCCCATTCTTCTGCGAAATAAATACTACCATGAATCCTAATCGTCCCAAAACAATATATACAAGATAAGTACTTAGCAACCGTGTACTCCAATAATTAACTAAGGGTGTAACACAACGATGTACTAAAAGCGAGTACATGTAGGGTAGGCTAAGGTTTTGGGTGGCACAATTGGTTTAAGGGTATGGTTGAGGTTTCACTAGGGGGTCTCGCACTAAAAGTGAGCGTGAACAAGGGTGTTGGATAGTTATATAGCCGGGGTGACTAAAATAACAATTACAGGTTTTAAACATGGGTTAATCCTAGTGCCTCTTTTCATTTAGCAAATATTATTACTTACTACGCAGTCTGAGGATGCATCACTAAAGCAAGTTCTAGAAGTTATATACTATTGGTACACTCATATAATTTAATATCAATGCTAAGAGCTCCAGAAATGTGGACAAGCAATACGTACACTTCGTAACAAAGTCGGAATAGGACACATATGACTATCATTCGAACCCTAACTCTAGAAGCTCTAGGAGATATATTCTATCTTTGGGCATCAATGGTTGATACCCAAATTCCTAAAGATCTAGGGGCGTACACCTCACAATTTTGAGGGTGAATTCATTTGAGTGGAAGGGTTTTTGTGCTAGTCGTATAATTCCCTATCAATGAGACGCTCTAGCTACTTAGTTTCACCGGTTATGTGATGAAATTTTTAAATTTGGGTCAAAATTTCCCTTTATGATTTATGTTTCGATAGATAACTCATTATTTTAAGTTCAAGCAAAGACAAATGGTGGAATAGTTTTTAAGGCTTTTATTTTCCCCCTACACTTATTTTGAACATTGTCCCCATGTTATCAAAGTACCGTAAAACGATATAAAAGAAAAGAAAAGAGGGTGAAAGGAACTAGTACTCTACTCCCCTGGTTTTGCTCAAATTGGAAAAGAAACAATGATCCCGGCTAAATCGTCATCCAAGAATCATCCTCATGAAACTCCTAAGAACTCACGGATTTCTCCTTATCAAATATAACCTGTAAATCAAAGACAAGGTGCAAACATACCTAGCGTAAAATCGTCAAGAATAATAGACATACAACTATATAACTTTACGTTTTGACTTAACAGCAGACTTATTATTAAAAAGATAGGATGAATGTGTTGAAGTTATTTGTGGTTTACTGCAGATCTTTTAAGCAATGGCTAAATACTGGAAATTATACAAAAGATTTAAAAACAAAAATCAAAATTTTTTTGTACTGGAGGGGGGACGCCGTCTAGAAAATCCAAACGCCGTCTCCACTAACTGTAGAGAATTATTTTTTTCTCGTTCAAAATTTTCTGCACGCATATCCATTAAGTATTTTCTGTAAAACCACAAAAATTATTAACACAAACATATGACTCGATCACACAAGACGCGAATTAATCTAAATTATTTATCTTGACTTGTTTGAAAATTTTGTTCTTATAAACCGGATTTTCCCCCTACCCTTATCTTTATAAAATACATTTGAATGAGATTAAGACGAAGTTAAAAACATAGCAAAGCATGATTACAACTATTTTCAAACAATAATAATAAACAAATAAAGAATTAAAATACACGACACTCCTAAAATGCGAAATTTAAAAGATTGGGTTGCCTCCCAAAAAGCACTTGTTTTTGTTCGAGTCACGAGCTTGAATCTACGCTTATTTGACGCGTAATAGGTGGGTCTCCCCTACACTTAAGGTAAAGTGCGGGTGATAGTAGCGACACACACCATTTCGATAGAGGTATGTTACGTAGGGTGAAGGCGGTGTGTGAATGGTCAAGGGTTTTACTACCTTCATCCTAAAACTACCCGGACTATATGGGTTGATGGGTGGGTCAGTTCCTCTTTTGTCTCCTAGGTTTACATCTAAGGGTGAAAATTGGGTAAAAGTTGAGGCTCTGGTTCATCAACACTAGGAAATCCCTTAGAACTAAGAAAGAGGTCATGAGTATTAGTATTTATGCCTAGATCCTCTAGTTTCATGTGGTCCAAAGGTTCTACCTCCATTGGGATTCCTATAGTGTCTTCTACTTCTTCCGGGTAAGTCACGGGTGATGTGTATACCTCAAATGATGGAAGGACCTGTGGGGAGTTTTGGTTATTCTTTGTACCAAGCTTAAAGCCAAAGGTACTTTTCCTTACAAGAGGTAGACTAAGGAAGATGGTATGGACGTACCTCACATATTGCTGATTTGGTAGGGAGGAGTTTGGATATGGTGACGGGGTTTTAGTGTTAAGAGATCTAAACGTATTTGAGGATTCGAATTCCATTGTATCGGGGAATTTTGTGATTTTTTGAATTTTTTCACTTTCCTGAGCCCTTATTTTCTCCTCGATCATTTCTATAACCATGAGAGACAAGTGCATGAATTCATCGTCAATCTCATTCATGTACTCTTCGAGTTGTCGTAATTCCTCCTCTTGATCACGCATGAAGCTTAAAATTATCCCTTCAAATTACCTTTGTCGAGATGGTTTGGGAAGCGTTTGCCAGAAGTCTCTATTTCTTCCCGTCATAGAGGTTGCCTCACGAAAAAAGGGTTGACTTGGTGTCTCATAGAATTGAGCATCTGTTCAACATCGGTTGCCAACAAATGTTGTAAAGGAGGTTCAAAATTTGATGGTGGATTCGCGTTCTCCATAATGAAGAAAGGAACAGTCGATGAAAATTTACGAACAAACACACAAAGAAAAGATAGACTACAAGAAAACTAATTAGTCAGAAAATAAAATCTTACTCGAAAGGATTCAAGTAAGTAGATCTAAGCTAAATAAAATCGGAACCTAAACTAGTTGCTATTCCCTGGCCTCGGCGCCAAAAACTTTTGATGAGGTTGTAAACTTCACTTTAAGTTTTACATCTCCCTAGGCATGGTACCTAACCGTTGTAGTGTAGTATAGGCAAGACACGGGGGTTGTTATCGTTCTCTGGGGGAATAGGCGTCAGTAAAGGTCCTAATTGAATGTAGCTAAGAACTAGAGGTTGAGAGAAGATCATTTTTTGTGTTTTTATATTTTATGAAAGCAAGTAAAATCTCGGGTTTTGAAGGTGGTTTATTTTAAACTACTAATTAAAACTAAATTAAACTAACTAAGATTAGGGGAATTCATATAATGAGAGAATAGTGTTTACTTAATCATGTATGATCCTTGATACCTTCTCCTAACTCTATTGCCTTGTCACACTTGTGATGTATATGTAGGTACTATTCTAATGCATGGCGAATTACACAAAAACGCCGTCTATGAAATAACTAACTAGAGCAACACACAAGTAAGGTAGTATGAAAACTATTACAAGGCCCCTAATCTAGATAAATACGTTTGTATTAATACCTAAAGGGGATCATCCACACACGGGTAAGGTAGTATGAAGACTATTACCGGTGGAATCCTTTCTACGCAATCATGTCTCCCAAGATCTCACGATAAGGGACTAAACATGCACACACATCAACAAGAGGCAACAAAGTTAAGATCTACATACCAATTCACATACAATCATAAGCAAACACTTAAAAGATCTAGCCTAGCATGTTCAAGATAGAAGAAGCACAATTATATATCAAACAATAAGACATATTGAAAGATAAGAGATAAAAGAACTTCACTATGATGAATCAAGCAACTAGGGATAGTATAGAAGGGTTGGGAAACCCTAAAATACTCCCAAAATCTGGTACACCTTGTTCTCCCACGAACTAAACCCTAATTTCTTCTATCAAAAGTGTATATGAAAAACGTAGAATTGAGTTTGTATATATAGAATTCAGGCCGCGACGGCGTCGCCATTTTCCAGACGCCGTCGCCAAGCTAGGGTTTCTTTGGGTCTTCAAACTTGACGGCTGATCCAGACGCTGTCTCCATGATTCAGACGGCGTCCCACTTGAGTCCAGACGCGGTCAGGATTATTCAGACGGCGTCTCCAGAGTCTGGTCTTGAATCTTCATCAATCTTCACACCCGTTAGCTACCTTGTCCATTTTCTTCCCAAATTGTCCAATTCACAAGTGTATTTCCACCGATGCCTCCAAATGCTAAAATGCAAAAAGAAATTATTACCTACACATTAAGACATTTTGCATGATATAAGGTAAAAATAACCTCTAAAAAGTGTATAAAATTGCACCTCATCATTTAACATGAACCCTAGACACAAATTGGAAAGAAAATAGACGAAATGACTTACAATTAATGGTCTTTATGATGTTAGGATTGATTATTAGTGTTGATTTGATCTTTATTGATTTTTAAAATGGTTTGATTTAATTTTGGGTTTATGGTTCTGTTCTACACAGGCAGTAATAGAGAAAGGGTTTATTTTGTGTTTAACAAAAGAAGGATGAAAACATAATTGTCCGTCTGATGCGTCCCATAATCATATGGGGGCCACCTGATTAAATTAGGGGGCCGCCCTAAGTAGAGGGTTTTAGACTCGAATTTTGACAAAAGATTTATGAAAGGAGTGACATTTTAATTTGCATTTTCGCGAATTAAAAATGCTTAAAATACTTCGGATGAAGTAACTAAGTTGTCACGACATGAAGTGGAACACGCCTAAATCGAGACAAAGAAAAAGAAAAATTATTTATGAAATAGTGTAGCCAATCATTTCTATACCAAGACAAGATAGTTAAACGTCAAGTTTAAAAAGGTAAGTGAGAATGTCGGCTATATTGTCCGACACGAACTTTTTCGATAAGAATTCCTCTCTTAGACATGTCTCAAAGAAGATGGTGATGAATTTCGATGTGTTGTATTCCGCATTTGCACTGGTTTTTGCTAAGGACAAATCCGCGCCTTATTATCGCACATGATTCGGGTACGTCGTCGAGATAGAATGTCCATTGTCGTAAAGCTTGTTTCAGCCATAGTGATTTTAACATGCCTTTCCTGGCGCATATGAATTCCCTTTCGGTCATAGGATATAGCAATGCGGATTGTTTATTCTCAATACCACGATCTTAGAACAACATACCTACGAAGTACAAATACCGCTATTCTTTTTTCGTCCGCATAATCTCTGCATGATCAGAGTCCCATATACTAACGTTTTTATATATCGTCCCCTTAGGATACAATATTCCTAAGTGCGTATGCCAATGTAACGGAAGTATACCTTAACCACTTCAAGATGGAGAGGTTTGGGATCCTCTTGGAATAAGCAACACCTAAACATGGTATAACAAATACCTAACTCAATACTTGGAATTAAAAAATCAACCGACCACTCGCTCGACCTTTTGTGAGTTTAGCATCCTAAAAGAGGACAGGGGTTTTCATTGGTTTAGAATCTTCTAATCCAAATATCTTAAGCATTTCTTTCTTTAATATATTTTAGATTGATTAAAGAAGATACCGTCCGTTTTTTTTCTTCATTTTGTTTTATTTGTATACAAGGAAAAGTTAAGTCCACCCATCATTTAATTGCCCGAAGATCGTCAATGCATTATTTTGACGCTCATCACCAATGTCTGACAAGTCGAACTAATATAATTGGTCATCGAAATATATTTGAACAATGATAATTGAACTTTTCTTTTATAAAAAGTTGTTACTACCATTCCATTTTTTGTACTCATGTTAATAATGAAAACTTTATCTAATCACCAAGCTTTTGGTGCTGTTTAAGACCATAAAAAGCTTCCTGATTATAAACATGATCGTTTTTCAAATCTATGACTCTCTAGATGATGACCACGTATACTCTCCACATTGATAAAACCGTTTAATAATACACTTTTTATATCCATTTTGGAAGTAACTTAAAATGTAAGCACAACATAAGCTAATAAGACCTAATTGTCTCTAACTTACAAATGGCATAATTTCATCTTAATAGATCCCTCATGTTATATTACCTTGGCGACACCGCTAGCCTTATTTCGAGAAACAACACCGTTCTCATCTAACTTATTTCTATACACCCACTTAGTTCCTATGATTGTCATATTCTTAGGTTGTGGTACTAACTCCCAAACATCATTTGCAATGAATTGATTTAATTCTTCTTGCAAACCGATTATCCAAGCTTTCATCTTTAAGCTTCATCACATTCTAGTTCTAATTAAATGAAACAAAATAAGTTACTTTAGGTTTTGGCTTTAATACTTAAAGGTTATTTTTAGTTAATGTTCCTAACTATTATTTTCTAATTGGATTGGTTCCCTAATTATCCTTAATATTGACTACATCGTCTAATTTCTAAAGTTTTCAATCCTCTATTTCATTTTCAATCTCTTTTTCGTACCTTTATTGCTTCATCTCTCATCCTAAGTCCTCATCCACCAAGTTAATTTCTTAGAGGAGGAAGAGGTTTCATCAAATGTCATGTTTAGTGGATTCTCGAGTTTCATAGTTGTTTGTTTAATGATGATGTATGCTTTGCAATTTTGGGAAGAATCCTAAAAAACAACCTTCGGATGACTTGGGTCAAACTTAGTAAGCCTAGTCTTTGGTGATTCGAAATGAAGCACTTGCGTCCCAACACACTAAAATAATCAAGAGAAGTTGCATACCTCTCAAGAGTTCATATGTGTTTTTCCTAATATGCTCTTATTAGATTCAATAACATGTGTATGATGAAGTACTACGCGTTAGCACCCAGAGTCTTCTTTTTCGGTAACCTAATTGCTTCCTTTCTTCATCTAAGTCATCATCCACCAAGGGTGATGTCTTAGAGGGTGGAAGAGTTTCATTGAATTTCATGTTGAGTGATTCTTCGATTTTCATGGTGTGTTTGTTAAGGATAATGTAGGCTTTGCTATTTTGGGAATAACCCAAAATACCCACTGCGTATGACTTTGGGTGCAAACTTATAAGCTAGTCTTTGGTGTTTTAAAATGAAGCCACTTCTTCCAAACACTCCTAAACTAATCAATAAAGGTTTTCCTACCTCTCAAGAGTTCTAAGTGTTTTTCCTAATATGGGCTCTAATTAGGATTCAGATAACGAGTTATTGTTGAAGTATCTACGCCGTTACAACCAAACTTTATGGTAATGATTTGATGACTTCATTCAACATGGTTCTACTCATTTCTTGTAGTGTCCTAATTTTCCTTTCTACCACGCCATTTGATTGTGGAGTGCGTAGAGCCGAGAAGTTATGTGTAATACCGTTGGCATTACAAAACTCTCCAAATTGCACTTTATTATCAAATTCCCTATCGTGGTCCATCTTAATTGACACTATCGGACATCCTAATTGGTTTTGTATTTTCCTACTAAATATTTCAAATTAATCGAAGGCTTCGTTTTTAGTTTTAAGAAATCTTATCCAAGTATACCTAGAATAGTCGTCTACTATTACTAAGGTGTAGAGGTTTCCTCCGTAGCTCCGTACGATGGATGTACCGAAGAGATCCATATGAGAAGATCGTAAAATCTAATGTTGAGACTACCTTCTTAAGCTTTGTAACTAGCAGTAGCTTTTTTTCTAATTTTAAAAGCATCACAAAAGTGTTGATTCAAACTAGGCTTTAGGTAAGTTTCTAACTATCATCCATTTTTTAAAGCTAAACGTTGAGTGAGATGCATATTAGCGTGACCTAATCTCCTATGCCACAATGTGGAGTTTTCATCAATCGTTGCAAGACAAATTTTGTCTTTCGGCTTATTTCCTAATTTCATCACATATAAGCCTTTCTTCCTAATACGTCTACCTATAACCTTATCGTCCTTAGTGATTTCACTATCGTGTTCAGAGAAAGTTACTCTACATTTATTATCACATATTTGACCTACACTTAGCAAGTTAAATCTTAAGTAATCTACATGTTCTACATTATCTATATTAAGAGTGTCATTAGAGATTGTAACTTTGCCAATAATGTTACCGCGAATATTACTACCAAAGATGATGTTACCTCCGTTATATGCCTTGTATGTTGAGAAGAGCTTTTGGTTAACCGTCATGTGTTTAGAGCATCCATAGCTTTAAATCACTCATCGTTCCAAGCATGTCGACTCAAGACATATCATTTATAATAGACAACAACTCACACCATTTGGATCCCCAATATCTCATTGGTCCAAAGTTTTAGTGCTAATCATCCCGTGCATTTTTTATGCATTTGATAGATTGAAATGAGGACACATCCAACAAGAAAGTAACTTTAGGTTGGAAGTTATTCATGTTAACGGAAAACCACAGGTTTGTTTTGAGTTGGTTTGGTCCGACCAACATTTCTTTTGGTTGCGTGTCTTAGAACGAGATAAAGTTATTTACTCTTGTATGAGGTGGAGTCTTGACATAATTTTGTTTATAAAATAACAACACCGGGTTTTAAACGATGGTTTTTAAGAAATTTTTTAACTTTATTATCACTACAACGGAATTTAACGTTGTTTACTACATTATATGTTTTTGTCCGTGGAACCCAAAATGGATTTTTTGAAAAGGACACAATTTTCGACTTCTGGTAAACATCAAGCCATCCCAATTAAATGATGCTTCAAATGAGTTAAATCATCTCCGGGGGGTTTTTGATTACTCAACATTTCATTTAAAGAATGTGTGCTCTTTTTAAATTTAGTTAGCTTAAGAGCTTCCTCTTTGAGTTTTTCGTTGTCGATTTTGAGGAATTGACAGTTTGTACATCGAGATCAACTCCCTTGTTTTCTAGAGTTTTAGTGCATTTTTTCTTTTAATTCACTAAGTTCCTTTTCAAGTTTATTTCTAACGGCTTTTAAATGTTTGTTCTTAAAATTATCGTTAGACTTATTTTTTGGAATTTATAATATTCACTATCAAACATAATATCATCTATCGACGAATTTTCATCACTAAAGTAAGAGGGTTTGGAACATACCTTATTAGATGCTTGAGCCACGAGACATGTTTTGTCTTTAGCCTTTTCATCATCTTCCTCACCGCTATCACTCCAAGAACCCAAGTTTGAAGTCACCATTCAAGAGAAGCTATATCCATTGCATATGCACCTTTGTGGGCCAATGGAGTTGAAAGTATCTATGGAAATAATTCATCTTGGAATTGTTTGATGTCTACCTCCCGTTTACTGGGTAAATTTTACGGCTCCAAAAATGAAAACTCTGAGTTTGTTATTAAATTTCTTCTGAAAATGGAATCAAGTTTGTCTCATGTTGTCATAAAAAGAAACATCTCACAGATAATGGAACAGAGTTTGTCAACCAGACCCTGAAGTCTTACTATGAAGATGTCGGAATATCGCACCAAACTTTAGTTGCACGTACTTCACAACAAAACGGCGTTGTCGAAAGACGAAATTAGACCCTGGTGGAAGCTGTACGAACAATGCTGATATTTTCAAAGGCTCCATTATACTTGTGGGCAGAGGCAGTTGTAACGGCTTGCTATACCTAAAACCGATCATTGATTCGTAAACGTCACAACAAAACACCCTATGAACTTCTCCATGATAGAAAACCCGACCTTAAAATCTTCATGTCTTTGGTGCTTTATGTTACCCGACCAATGACAGCGAAGATTTAGGTAAGCTGAAACCGAAAGCGGATATTGCATTTTCATTGGATACGCTCCCTCAAATAAATCTTACCGAATCTATAACAAATGGACTCGGCAGATTATAGAAACTATCCATATCATCTTTGATGAGCTGACAACAATGGCTTCTGAACAAAGCAGTTCAGGACCCGCACTTTAAGAGATTACTCCTAGAACAATCAGTTTAGGACTCGTACAGAATCCTCCCTCTACAACATCTTATGTTTCACCAACTAAAATATGGATTTGTTGCCACACAATGTCAATGATACTTTAATCCTCCCCAATGTTTTTCATCAGTTCGTTTGCACTACTCCCCAGACCTTTATCTGACCATTTTCACCTTCATCAACTTCTATTGATAACGATGCACCCTCTGTAAGTACTTCATCAACAATACCCGAAACAATTATAAACTAAACCCATCATTCTTTTCAATTAAAATCCACCATGCATAAGATTTCTTCAAGTTCTTGATTTTATAGATTTTTGATTTCAAGGGTTTTGATCAAATTGGGTATAACTGGTGTTACAAGGGCTTGATTTTGAGTGTGTAAACAAGATTTGGTGCAACAAAAATCAAGTTTGGGTAAATATCCCAAAAATTTTTTTTGTGGGGAGTGTTCGGAGTGGTCCAAGACCCAAAAACCCAAGAGGTTTGCGAGGTTTTGATTGTTCTTTGCATTGCATTGTTGTAAGTAGTTGTTTTTTTGGATTACTTTTATGATGGTTAATTTAGTATATATAATGATTCCATTATTTAAATTTTATATCGAGAATCTATTGATTGTGTTGCATGTGCATTTTTGAGGTTCATAGTTAGTTTGAGATGATTAGTAGTGATGTTAGGCTAGTTTAAGTGTGTTGGCGATGTTGTGGTACTTGAAAACGAAGTTTTGAAGGAGTTGAAAGATACTCATTGTAAATGCAAAATTAGCCAACTGGTTCGATAAGTTAAAAATTGTTAAAAACTGAAAGTTGGACCCATAAAATTAACATAAGGACGTTCCAAGCTTTGTTTCGATATAAGGCACGACCCGTAACTCTCAAAAACGAAGTTTTTAGGGTCAAAAGAAGTCTAGAAAATGTTCGCCAAAATTCTGCATTAGTGTAAAAATATCGGTTGCTGTCAGATCTGAAAAAGGGCATTTTTGTCATTTTCTGGTACGTTTCGGCCTTTGGCCGAAACATGAAAGTTGTTTAGAAGGTCGTTTTACTTTTTTGAGAGGATAACTAAGTCTAAAAATGCATAATGTCGGGTCGAAAAGCTTAGAATGAAATCTGCGTTTTTCTTTTTTTAGTTTGCATCAGATCTGATATAGGGGCATTTTCGTCCTTTTCTGTCGATTTTGAAAGTCTCGTTAAAACTAAAAAGCTTAAAATTCCGTTTTACTGCCCCGCAGGATAAAGCTTAGGCTAAAAACGTATTTAATGGTTCCAAAAACTTAATCAAATAATCATTTTAAAAAAAGATAAGTTTGTTCTGCAGAAACTTGCACTGTCATTAAGTTATTTTCGGCCGTCCAGTCTCGGGCAAATTCTAAAAAGAGTTTGGTTCGAAACGGTCTTTACATCAAAATACTTTAGAGTCCGAGTCGTGAAAATGTATTTTAGCTGGTCGTTTTGGACGGGTCAGACTTAAAGAAAATATATAATAAAAAGTCAAACTTGGTGAAATTCTTTTAATGCTCAATTAGCGTTATGGAGAATGATTAAGGCGTAAAATATATTAACTAAAACCGAAATTAAAACTAGTAAGTTAGTCTTCACTTTGTACATTCTAAATCAAATCTTTTAAAAAATGGCAAACGGTAAATTTCATTAAAATTTACTAGTTAGTCGGAATGCGTTAAAATGGATTAAACCTTAAGAAAATAATAAGTGGGATAATAAGTAAGTTTAGCGCACTCATGGATTCTACAATATAAGATTTACATGTATTCGGGATTATAATAGTTTTTAACATATTCAAAATATGCATTTTGTATAACTATATTTCTTATAGCGGACCACTATTATTATAGTCGCGGTTGATTTTTGGCATTCTCCCTCTCCTTTGTTTATTTTCTCCTCGGCTCGATACACCTAGTTTACGTGAGTTTCCACATTCCCCTGTTACATGTTTTAAATGTTTTTGGGTGAAAACAGATTTAGTTTGTTATGAAATTACTGTTTAAGTACTTAATCTTTGAGCATATTTGAAACATAAACTGGTTTCGAATGAATGAAACTTTGATTTAAACTTGTAACTTGGAAAACAGATGGACTTTGAGCTTGATAGGTATGTTGTTTGTGCTTGGAACCCCCACTAATTTTAACCACTTTACCCCCTCAACGGGATGAACGGTTAGTACTTATGGATAGCGCTATTTGGATATAAGCCCCTCCTCACTCCCGCACAAGGTTGCATATACAAGTGTTTTGCCACACTGTACAACTAGAACTTGATGGATGTTTGAATTGTTACAGAATTCGTTTAATATGCCTTCGCAAGAACACTATACATACATATACATTTATGTGCTACTTACTTTAGTAACGGGACGTTTTGAAACGTACATTTGTTTTTGACTCTCAACTTGTTTGAAATTGAATTTCGGTTTAGAAACTGTTTTTTGATAACTTGTCCATTCAAACTATATCGTACTTCGACTCTTATTTTAAACATTTTGGGTACCTATCCATCCAGTAGAGCTCACCAACTATTTTGAAATAGTTACCGTTTTTATCAAGCTTTACAGTACCATTTCGTAGTGTAACTTATGGCATTGCAATTGGACATGTTCAAATGTGCTACTTTCGTTCAAGTTATTCCATTTGTACTTTTTTTAAACGTTGTACTTAAAATGTTGTAATTCGGATAATTTTCTTTTATCTTAATCATGTATGGTGTTTTATCTATCATCTTGTGTGAAGTTTATTAATATGTTACACCTCGCGGTTCATCCTTGGGGGGTGTACTTGAGGTAATCAATCCTAAGGTTAGAGAAGGCCGTTTTTTCAAAACGAACAATACGGAACTATAACCAAAATAATTTTCTTTCAAAAACACCGACATAAACAAGAAAGTCGACTACTCAGATGGTTGCAGCTAGACCTCAATTAGTACTAATATGATCAACTATGTCTACTATTAGGATATCATTCAACACAGTTATAGTCCATATTTAAACGAGTTTAAAAAACGACCTTCCACTTTAGTCACTGAAAAGCATAATAGAAATTATGCGCACCGTGCAATGCATAATTTTAGATGTCCACTATTTGATTTTAGTACATCATGCTTATTTTGATTGATCCAATTATGTTCTGAGTTTTCTTTCACATCGGTCATTGTCGTTATAGTATCACTGTCCCTAAGCATCTTATTATTAAACACCGTAATCACATCATATTCATATATCGTTTTTGCATCCATGATTTCACAAGATTTCCGACGCACACTGTAAACACTTTGCATACCTTTACCCGGCATAAGACCTGAGAATGACTCATTGAATAATTCCGAGTAAGAACTCAGGACGAGCAGTAGTAACTATATATGCACGACATTAAGACTTCGTTCTTCGCTAGTTAGTAATTTCGTCGCTTATATTTTGATCAACGCCTTCGTTTTATTTCGTCCATGCTATAAGCCAACCTTTTTGGCTTCTAATGTTAAGCATTTTTCCTTGCTGGTTTCGGCAAAACCCGTGTTTAGTGATTCAATTTTGTTTCAAAGGACCCCAAGTTTAGTTAAATATTTCAAAAACATTAGGCCTTTTACCAACTTCTACCTTGATTTCATGACAGTTTCTTGTTAGATGAGTATGAAATTATGCTCCAAGTTGCAACATGCTTAAACCTTTGAGAAGTCACTCGCGATGTAGCTTGATGTTTGGATTGATGACCTATCAACGTGGATGCAACGCGACTTAAGAGACTAGGCTAAAGCCAGAAATGATGTGGTTTTTGTACTTTCCCTACCAAGCGTAATTGCAATACGACTATTTCTCATCCACTATGTGGGTTAACATCATTTTTATCATGAAACTTGTATACTTAAAAACGTTTCTGTTCTTGAAGAGACGTCGATGAACGATTACGTGCATTAGCTGCCTTAGGAGCAACTCGCTTTAGAGTGTTACCACTCTAGTTGTTTGGTTGTATGACCATCGCATAGAAGACCCCTTTTGAGATAAAAGGATTGATACGAGAACGAGAACCTTATACTTGGTACTAGTTAATTGTGTAACCATGATAACAAGTTTCGTCCTGGCGTTCGTGTTTCGGAGATGGTACTTATTTGGACGAGTCAAAGTCCTTTGGTAACAAAACATGTATAAGTGAGATACTTTTTGAACACTTCTTTTAAAACGGGATGCACTAGCATTTTCCAAGGTTTCATCGTTTTAGCGTCAAAACTTATGTATTATAAGGTACATGTAAACATCAATTTTGTTGAATATATTTATTCAACCCGCGTTCGGAAAAAAATGTTTTTATTATCAAAAAATAAATTCTTTTGTATCAGTATCATTGTGTTTGGTTATTTTGACTTTAAATTCTTGGAAAACTTTATTATGACTTCAAATTTTAGAAATCCTTATTATGACAAAAAAAAATTGAAAATAAAATAAATAAATAAATAAATACAATTTCCTTATTATGCGTTACTTGAAATATATATTTTTTTTGTCAAAACCTTTTTATCAATAATTACGTTGAAAACCCAACTTCGTTGGAGGTTACTACGAAATACAAACTTTTGAAGACGTATGTTTTTAGATAACAATCATTATGGGAGAATTAAAACTACATATGTGAGAACGTTCATCTCTTTTCTCTATATAAACTTTCGTCACATCTCTGTTTGAATGAATGTTATTTTGTTACATATAAAGCTGCATCATATATATATGTACGCTACTCGAATTATACTTTGGTCAAAGTAATTACTCAAATAAATGTGTGGACAATTTGTTTAAAACCATACCTCCGAGAAGAAACACGCCTAACTCAAGAACGAAATCATGAAAACCAATCAAGGTACATCCGTACCAAACAAACCTAGAGCATATACGAGCTTTGTTCACTAGAAATTTGAGCCGTTAATTGATTTGACTCATGAGAAGTTAAAAGAGGCATGCTCTACTAAAATGCTAATGACCCTAAGTTGAAATAAGAGAGATAAGGACGACTAAGTATGCAACACGCAAGGTTGCAGTTACAAGACATTCAAGTCTTGTGGTGCTAAGGAATTCTTTGAAACTGAAAGAGCAGTTGGCCTGCTATCATAGTTGGAAGAAATGGAGTGTGTGCTCGACATTAGTAAGTGTCCCGCAGAAAGCCAAGTCGAATTCGCGACTTGTATGCTGAAAAGTCGCGCCTTAACTTGGGGGAACACACTAGTTTAGACAATAGGTCAGGCAATTGCTATAGCCCAACCTTGGGAAGACCTAAAGAAGTTGTTGATGAGAAAATACTGTCCGGGTAATGCAATTAAGGAATTGAAAGAAAAGTTCTGGAATCATGTTATGATTGGAGCTGATGTTGACAAATACACAACCCGATTCCATAAGTTAGCTAGACTAGTGCCGCGCACGGTCGCTCCGTAAAGCAAGCATATTGATCGCTACATCCGGGGTCTAGCTTCTGCAATTAAGGGAAACAATGGAAACTAGGTTGTGGTAGAACTTTTTCCATTACTGCTAATGAAGCCCAGCAAGATCTGAACGTTGTGACGAGTGCTTTTTCTTTCATCGATCATTTTCTACTATAATATTCGATCCCGATGCCTATTTTAGTTTTATTTTTACCAACTTTTTTTCCCTTCAATAACTCAAAACCCGATCAATTTAAATTGCTAACGGTCTAAAGTTAGAAACCAACAAGATTGTCCATGGATGTGGACTAAAACTAGAATGTCATACGTTTATCATCGACTCGATTCCTTTTGGACATGGTAGTTTCGTCGTGAACGTAGGAATGGATTAGTTATCAAGGCATATAGCTAAGATATATTGTTATGAGAAAATTCTCCAAATCTCGTTATCTAACAGAGAGATTTTGGAAGTTCATGGAGAACGGCCCGAAAGAAACCTAAAACTGTTGAAAACCATGAAAGTGAACAAGCCAAAACTTGAAGACATCCCTGTTGTACTTGAATTCCCTAGTGTGTTTCTGAAAGATTTATCGTGTTGACCCCCATCTCGTGAAGTAGAGTTTTGCATAGATCTCATTCCTGGAGCTGTGCCTGTTGCAAAATCACCTTATCGTTTGGCACCTACGGAAATGCAAGAACTATCCAACCAACTTAAAGAATTGCAAGAAAAAGGTTCCATACGACCTAACTCTTCACCTTGGGGAGCCCCAGTCTTATTTGTTAAAAAGAAGGATGGTTTGTTCCGTATGTGTATAGACGATCGAGAGCTGAACAAGCTAACAATCAAGAACCGCTACCCTCTTCCCAGGATCGATGACTTGTTCGATCAGTTGCAAGGGTCACGGTATTTTTTACAAATAGAACTTTGATCTGGCTATCATCAGTTATGATTACACGAAGAAGATATTCCCAAAACCGCATTCAGGACAAGGTACTAACATTTTGAGTTACGATCATGCCTTTTGGCTTGACAAATGCTCCCGCGGTATTCCCAGATCTTATAAACTGCGTATGTAAGCCGTATCTAGACAAGTTTGTCATTGTATTTATTGAAGACATCCTTATTTATTCAAAGTCTAAAGAGGAGCATGAAGTTTACCTGAATTTGATATTGGAGTTGCTTGAAAAAGAAAAGTTGTTTAGAAAATATTCGAAATGTAAATTTTTCTACAAGAGGTTCGTTTTCTTATACATGTATTGAACAGTGAAAGTATCTATGTGGATCCCAACAAAATTAAAGTAGTAAAGAACTGGAATCCCCTGAATACCCCAACCGAGATCTGTTTATTTCTAGGACTAGTAGGACATTATAGGCGATTTATCGCAAACTTCTCAAAAATTAAAAAATCTCTCACCCTGTTGACTCAAAAAGATAAGAAGTTTGAGTGGGGTGATGAAC
>BQNB010035227.1:0-12930 GCA_026074375.1 Tanacetum coccineum | reverse complement strand
TGATTCAATCACATACTGAGAATAAGGAATGATATTGCTATCACTGGTTATTTTAGTTTCTGAACGGTTCACAACATTCGACTATACAGAAGATGGCATCACCTGCACAACTTGATTAATCATATTATAATTCAAATTATCATGATTGTGTACCTCAGCAAGAGCATCTGAACCATAATGAGATAAATTCGCCATGAGAGCAACTTTGGCGGTGTTGAGTTCATCACAATCAGAGTCATATGCAACCAAATCACCAGCTTGATAAGCAGCATTGTGAGTAATGACAGTCTGTGTGGCTTGACCTTCTAGAATTCCTGGATCTGCCAAAAATGCTAGTTCCTCCTCATGTAGAATTTGACCACTTGCTTGAGCTTGAACCAACAACACTTTATCTTTAAACCATGAATCATCTCGTTTCCTCCTTGGTTTAGTGCATTGTTTGAACATATGTCCTTCCCCTTTGCAGTTGTAACAAGTAACAATCCTCTGTTTCCTTGAGTTACTCCCACTTGCTCCTAGAGTGAAAGTTCTTGTTGTACCCGCAACATAAGAAATTTGTCTCCCTGAACTGGTTGTACGATTACTCTTCCATCATTAATGATGGCTTGTTGCCTTGGGTTTGACGAGTTCCACAGCTGGTTGTTAGTAGTAGAATAGCGGGAAGTGACTACAGCAGACAAGAATGACATCACATGATTGATAGCATCAATTGGATCATCACCGTGCTTGAAAACTGGAATAGTTAGACCTGAGTCTAATTAGGAAAATTCAGATTGTTGGTTGACTGTGGGAGAGTATTCTATTTGAGGGATGGATGATGATGGAGAATAAACGTTGTGGTGAACTGAGGTTTGATAATTGTTGGGAGGATAAGTGATTGAATGAGGTGTTGATGATTGATTGACTGAATATTGTTGAAATTCAAAAGGTGATCCATACTGTGAAGTTTGATATGGTGAAACAAATTGTTGATGTTGAGAATTCAGGTAAGAGTGCTGATGAGATTGATAAGGAGACTGTGTCATTTGGTGAGATGCAACTAAAGCAAGAGGATCAGAGTTGCGTTCATGCATCAATCGAACTTCATTTGCATGTCGTTCATGTTGTTCCAAGTAAGCATGAATCTGATCAACATTAGTAGTATGCAAATCTTTGACCAACTTAACATCAGTAACGAATTTGCTCCATTCAGCAGGAAGAGTATTCAGAAACTTGGTATTGACTTGAAATTGCTCCAGTGGCATCTTGTAAATATTCATATCATTGAGTAGCAGAGTGAATCTCAAGTAGTACTCATGTAACGACTCTCCTTTCTTGTATGTAAACTTATCAAATTCATCGTACAGCTTACACTCTCGTTCTTGCTTCGTTAACGACGTTCCTTGCATGAGCAGTTTGATTTTCTCCCAAATATCCTTGGCTACACGATGTTGACTAACAAGAGCATAAATTTCAGTTGGAAGGCCTTGTAGAATGATGTTTATTGCTTTGATGTCACAATCAGCTTGAATGGTTTCTGCGGGAGTTAATTCAGTATATTCCTTTGGTCTGGTTACACCATCCACTGTAATTGTTGGCCAAACAAGTGGACCTTTTTCAACAGAAGCAAGAATCATTCTACCATGAGGTCTATTCATCATATAAAGTTCCATTCTGCTTTTCCACGAGTCATACAAGTGTTTTTCAAGCATCGGTGGTTTATTGTCACCACCCGAGAGAAGTGACTTATCAGCAAGAGTCGTCATTAATAAAAAAAGCAAGAAAAAACTGGTGCTTATAAGCTAATGGACCAAAGAGGGTCTTATCTTAAACTTATGCAAACTATGGTTGGATATCCCTCCCCGGGTGTCCTAGTGGTAAGTGTGTGTGCTTGGAACGAAAGGGAGGGGTTCGCGTCCCACTCTCACCCCCCTTTTTTATTTGCTAATACAGGAAACTTTTTTAAAAACTCAAAAAACGTTTTTTACACAAACTTATAAACCTCAAGGAGCTTTCATTTTTTATTCACATAACTACAACTTTTTGAGAAAAGCTAAAAATAAGCCCAGAACAAAGGGCTTCCTAAAGAATGGCAGTTTTGCATAATTAAGCTTAAAGGCACATGTGGCTTTTTCTTTTCGAATTTTAGCACACAATAAGCAAGTACAATGAGGAATAAGCAAAGACAGACACAAGGGCACACTTAATAAGTAACTAAGAACTAAAATCAAAAACTAAAAAGCACTTAATAAGCTAGAAAAAGAAAATAAGCTTTTCCTACACTTAGCAAAAAAAAACAGAAAGAAAAAAAAAGCCTACTTAAGGCTTAGAGATAAGTAAGGGTTGAAACAAAATATGTTATGACAGAGGGCTTATTGGCTTTCCTATGAAAGCAAAAAGCCTGCTAACGTTAACAAATAAGCTATAAAACTATTTTGAAATTGGATGTTACCGCACCAGGCATTTCAACAAAGGACCCTCCACCCTCCCCCCCGCCTTTTATATTTTTAAGTAACTTAAAATTAGCTCCCAATAATCTCAAAAACAAAAAAAATCTAGTTACAACAGATGAAAAATGACATTAAGGTGAGCATATATTTAAAAATACCAAAACTTAAAAACCCACTTTAGCCATCCTAAGATTTAACTAGAAAGTAAGGGATTTTTTTTACTTTTAAAGACTCAAAAACTTTGGTTGTTAGATTATAACAAATTGCAAGGAAGACCAATGTGGTTTAACCACTTGTTTTTAACCCTCTCAAATGACACAACCTTGATCCTTAACTCAGGTTTTCTAAAGCTTAAGCAAATAAGCTCTTTGACCCTTTTTTAAAACTAACAGACTTAAGAAAACAATGAGAAAACTTGAAAAACACTTTTTTGAACTTAAAAACTTTGGAAAACAGACTCAAAAGAGCTTAATGACTTAAGCCAAAGTTGGCAAAGTGACACCAACCCATGACCATACCATTTTGACCCATTTTCAGCTTGTTCCAAACACCCCTTTAGATTTTAGACAACTTGATTTTACACTATTAAAGACTGAATTAAGCAATAAATTTTAAAGACAACTATTAAATATGCAATAATAAGCAATAAAAGGTAAAAAGCAAAAAGAAATAAGCACTTTAATAAGCTAATAAGCAAAAAGTAGAAATAAGCTATTTAAGGCAGTTTTCACTTTAAGCTTAAACAAAAGCCCAAGCAAGCAAATAACAACATGAACAAGCATAAATGAGATAACTAAGTAGGAAAAAGCATAAATAAGCACTAAATAAGCTGAGCTACTGTAGCAATAAGCAAAATTTGAAAAAGACAAGTAGGGAACTTACAAACTGTCCAAGCTTTTGGCAATGAGTTTAAGCTTTTCAAAGCTTAATAACCAAACCCTAAGTGTCTCCCATGAGACTCTAAAACCAATAAGCCATCCCTTTCTGCTTATTCATCCATAAGCTTAATTCAGCACACCTTTTTCTTTCTGGTTTTTTTTATTTCTTAAATACTTGTATAAAAATTTAACAACAGCTTAATAAATGGCTTATGTGAGGGCTTATATGATGTTTTAAAAGAAACTTAAGCAAGAGTAAACATAAATCTGAATTTCATTGAATTTTTAAAAGTACAAGTACAATAAAGTTGGACTACTTCAAAACTTAAAACTGAACTCTAAAAACTACTCTCTAAAAAACTAACTTTGCCTCAAGGGCTTACAAAGGCTTTTATAGAAAACGAGCTAGGGTTTTGGCTTTGGTCTTTTGTCTTTAACCTTGTGTGCTTGTTTTCTGAGAGAAGTGAGTCTTGTGTGTTTGTTGTGTGTGTGTAGAAACACAAACCAATCTGAACCCTTTCAATTTCTTGTATGCCCACATCAAAATTGATCTCAACCCTTGATCGAATGTTGTACTTTGGATTGCCAGCGTGGACCTTGGTCATGTGGGGGGTGGGGTTTATGATTGTGAAGGGTTTGGAGGTATGTGGGATTGTCAACGAAGTATGAAAGTGACAGGATGTGGGGTTGGGAGTTTGGCGGGAAAGGGTTGGGAGAGATGTACAGTAGTTTAAAACGCAGGGTGTGGGTTTGTGGGTTTGTCACAAATGGTCCTTCAAGGATATAGGTGTTATTGCAATTTTAGTCCATGTGGTTAATGTAAGATTTAGGAAATGGCAAAAATAGTCCCTCATGGTTATAAAGTCCGGTGTTGTGGGCCGAAGTTAGTCCCAATTTGGAGTTACAAGTTAACTGTTGGCATAATTTGACCTATGATATATCTTCGTTGTATTGGCAGTATGAGTCCCTTACAAGTAATATCTACATTTTTTCTTCATTAAAGTTAGGGACGAAGGCAATTTTGGCCCCTAAACTTATTTTTCTTCATTTATGGCTTCGGGTTTGACTTTTGGATTTGTCGGGGTTGACTTTGGTTGACTTTTTCAGACTTGGGCTTTGTCTTTACCATACTTTTCCATTCCGTGTCCGGTTTTGTCGTTTTGGCTTCGTTTTTCTTCCTTTTCTTAGATATCCGTTCCTGCACAACATAATTAGCAAAACAAGCATATTTTTGGCATTTTAAGTCTGTTTTTGGTTATTTTAGCTTGTTTTTAAAGGTAAAAGGTATGTGTAATTAAACACATACCAAAATCCCCCATACTAAGGTTTTTGCCGTGTCCTCAAGCAAGATGCTATGAATAAGCAATTTAGAAAAACTAAGATTCCCTCGATCCCCCTCGACTAGAGTAACCATGAAAAGTAGTAAGTGTGTTCATCAAGGGGAGTAAAAGACTCTATAAGTTTTTGAAAATCTACCATTATTTATATATACACTTATTTCCTACAGATCTTTTTGGCATTTTTCCATTTTTCATATTAATCAACTAAACTAAACGTTTTCCACTTTCGTTAATTTTATAACTTATAAGGGATCATAGAACAAGTTGCATTTCGATCCTGAGAAATGCCCCAAAAAGATAAATCATCAAGACCAACGACTTTTCACAAATACCAAACCAGCTTAAAACGGAAATCACCGTTAATTATTAGTTAAGATGCTAACACTACTCATATTTGCAACTTGTAAACTCTCCCGACAATTTATATCTTAGGTGTATGTGCTATTTTGAATTTCAACCATGGATCAACATTTTGCAACATTCTATGTTACACGTTCCACCCGAGAATAATGAGTTTGAAGGCGAGATCATCCCATGTAGCGACTTTCGTCTCGGCACATCCCAACCTTTAGCGGTTAAAAGTGACCAGCTTTTGACACCCCCATAGAGACTAGTATGCGGGGACTCACGGAACCCTAGGTTTCATAAGCCTTAGGTTTTTCTTCGTAATGCACATAGCTTATAAAATAGAATAGCCAAAGTTCAAAAGCATATTTGAATTTAACAAAAAGAGATCTTTTATTCACACTTAATATTAACCATTATTGCAATTTGTAACCCTCGACCTTTTAGAAGGCTGCAACATCGGTTATGAGCCGGCAAGATGCAGCAAACTTTTATCAGTCTCGGATTATTATTCTTACTATGGGCTTTCTTTAGAAGGTTGTAACATCGGTTGTGAGCCGGCAAGATACAGCAAACTTTTATCAACCCACAGTTTATATTTATTATATTTTTGCATTTTTCATCATTTTTTTTAATAGGGAAAATGTCTTTTTGAAAATTCAAGAATAAAATGAACTATGGCCTTAAAAATGGGGGCTATAGTATTTTGCTAAATACTACATATATCTGATGTGCTGCAGGTTATGTGAGGGGTTGCTGATAGTGAGTTTTAATTTTCCAAAAGTAGCACGAAAATAATCAGGTTAAGAGCTTATATGAAAGAAAAGCGACAAATTACAACTTTATGAGCTCTGCCCTAAGATTTCCTCCAAATAATCCTTTGTTTAAGCATCCAGCTCATACTTACCTCACTATCATTTTTTCTTCTTTCGAGCAGAGGTACATTCGTGAACGCTTATTCTAAAAGATAAGGAACAAGCTAGAGCTCGAACAATGCTCGCGTGAGTCAAAATTTACTCTTATTCTAACCCAGCAGGAAAGTCACAAATGTGACAAACCACTTATTTTATTTTTTGAAAATTTTTAAATTTTTTTTCCATTTTTTTTGAAATTTTGGTGGTAAAAAACAATTCCGTGATAAACATCACGGCTAGCAGGCACAATCAAATCGAAGATCCCCCCATACTGATAATGACACAATTGTCCTCAAATGTTTTACGAAGGGATTTCAATGTAAAACCAAAGTTGTTTATGAATTAAGCATTAAAGATAAACGTTAGTTGATAAGATTAGATATCGGGACATTCTCCCCAATAAATCTAGGATTGATCACGCTCTTGTGATTGAAAAGGACAAATACCGCGAAGCACGAGAGGCTTTCAAAAATCCGGGAACAATCCTGGACAATACCAGTCACACAAAATCACAAAACATGTGAACAGGAAAGAGGCAAGCCTCTTCGACAGAAAACTAAACACGTTATTCATTACTAAGCTAGCAAACTACTTGAAACGGATAACTAGAAAAAGCATGGGTGCCTTCCATGAAGCCTTGTTTTACGGGTCACTAAAGCCTGAACCCAATTCCCCTGAATTAGTTGTCCTTAGGGAATGTTTGGTAGGTCAGGATATCCATAGGCAAAGGGACATCACCTCCAAAGAAGTGCTCAGAGCGATGACCAATTACCTTGAAGTTTGGGCCCGGAGTTCTGGATACTCAACGGTGCCAATATTGGAAAACATTGAAAATGGAAAATGGGCAAAACCAAGCGGGACATGCAACTGCCGAGAAAATTTTCAATCATGAGTTAAAAAGAGGAGGACTTATGATCACCGATGTTGAAAAACGTGGTTTTTTGATACCTATGCATCATGATCCTCTTATTTTTTCCCTCTTTGTAAATCAAAGAATTTTCATTATGCTTTAGTATCCACCGCAGTTTACTTAATTCATTGAGTTGAACTTTAAACGTGATCACGACCCGGCCATCATGCGGTATTTGAGATCAAAGTTTGCATAATTCATAAGGAAATAAAGGGCCCCAGTAAGTGTGTGCTTAGTGCTTGTTCTTCACAACTCAAATCGGACAGATGACAAAATTTTGATCATGGTAAGAAGACAAAAGCGATAATATGTATGGCAAATTTATGATGATATACAAATATAAATTATGTTGCCTTTTTCCATACACAACTTGTACGGAGTGCACCCGATGGGTGCTTTTGGTTACGCTGTAAAAACGGAACGGAAACGGAAGGCCCAGAGAGCGTCATCTTCTCATCTATTGTGCTGTCTTAGAGTCTGTCCACCAAAATGCACAAAAAAACAAAAAGATTTTTTCGCCCATACTACTGTGTCCTTTTCGAAGATTTCCTTTTTAAAAAAAAAAATAAAAAATTAAAAAAAAAAAAAATTAAATAATACTATAGCAAAACCACGATTCTATACTTCAACCATCAACACACACAAAAAACCAAACACAACTATTCACAACAACACAACACAAAAGATCAACAACAACACTGACAACGAAACTCAAAAATCACAAAATATCAACAACCAATTCAACTGCACCCCAGTAGTCCCTGTGGGTGATGACGGACGCGTGGAGAGGACGATAGAGTGACTCCATATTTAATTAAAGCATGGAAACCTTTTGCAAAAACTGGTCATTTATTTATTGATTGGCAAAAAAAATGTGTTCCAACCTATCCCCACCAAAAATTCTCCAAAGTTCCCCATGTTCCCCCAAACATTTTCCCCCATCCAAACCAACACCATTCCAAAAAAACACCTCCCCCTCCCCCCCAGTGTGTTTTCCTTTTTCCAACCACCGTTCCCACCACAAAAACAAGCACCCACACACTCCCACCATTCCCCCAATACATGTGTTGTTTCCACCATCCACCCAAACGATCACTGATGATGGGCACAAACAAGTCGGCAGAAGACAAAAAGCTAGTGGGGATGCGTATGGTGATTGCACAAGAAAGGCAAAGCAAACCAATACAAACATTGTACCAGCAAACGAAAAGGGAGCAACTACACTGCCCATAGCCCGGCCCCTCACCCGGCCCCCAAACACGCCGACGCCCAGTTCCCCACCCCCCATGCCCAAACCACCAACCTGCGGACCCCACAGGCCCACCGGGCCCCACTTCGACTAGAACCTGCAAGGGGTGCACCATAAATCCCCAGGCGCACCGAATCTGGGAAAGCGAGATATTAAAAGAAATTAGCCAACTCTTCGGGCGTTGTTGGTTGGGGAGCGCCTTCGCATCAACCCATAACGCCAGTAATCGACAGCCACAAAGTATGTATATGTTAGACCTTTTGATGGGGGATGGTCCCCATGAAGTCTATCCGGGGGCGCGAAACGTCAAAGATTTCACACACTTGTGATGGAATTTTATGAGGCATCTGCATCCCATTTGGAAATTTTTTTCCTTTCGGTGCAACGATTCGCAAATTTTTAAACTCGAACACTTTGGGCAATCTTTTATGTTCAATAATTTGAAGGCCAAAAGAATCCTAGGTTCCTTCAAAGACCAAATTTGTAGGTAAGGTATTTTGCACTACGTGAGTGACCCCACGGTAGGGTCCATATGTGGTAAGACTATACGGAAGAATGTCGAAAGAGCTCATCAGTGTCGCATAAATTATAGAAGAGTGACTATATTCTCATGATACATGGTTGTGTACACGGTAATGTGAAATTGAGCATTGACAAAATTGGATAGACCCAACAGGCGAAATCGAAAGCTGTTAGAAATAACCGAGGGGGGGGGGGGGTGTGGTGGGGGGGGCGTGATAATGTCCATTCATTAAGGACTTTTCAGTTTTGACAGGCGTTTTCCAAGTTTACCCAATAGAATAGACCAAGGAACTACACCCAGTATTCAAAAAGTTGTGTATTAAGTATTTCTCGAGCCTAATAAGATAGTCATCCTGATTAACTAAATAATGGGTCGACTTGGTTGGATTTGGAGATTGAATTTTTGGAATTTAGATTTAGATCTTGTGAAAGCGAAGCTCCCTAGCTGGGCCGTTCGAGACGTGCAGCGTATACCGGCTTGCGTTAGTGCTTGCTATAAGAATGCCGACTTACGGCTCTAAGGATAACTTCATAACAACTCGTGCTATATAAACATTGGATTGTCAGCTAGATGATTAATTGAAATTATACTAAGAAAGCGTGCGACGTGCAAACGTAGTTTATCAGGAGTGTCGAGACACCTATTTCATGGAATCATCATATCTGTGACACTAAGTGCCCCAACAGAATTTAATGCACTATACAACTGGGGTAATTGAGTTCATGGCCAAAGAGAGAGAAGTAACTACAGAAGAGTATCATGTCAGTTCAAGCGTGGTGTGCGAAGTGAATATGTTTAACGGGCAATGCGGGGATACAACCTTATTTTTTAAACAAAAGGGCAAAAAAATAAGGAAGGGCTCTAACACAGATAATAAATAATAAGGATGATATATTGAACTCTGAAACAAAATAACACAAAAAAAGAAAAAAAGAAACAATTAAAAAAGATAAGGAAAGAAAGAAACACACCCCAAACCTCAAGAGTACGCACGATCGTGGATTGACAAGCGACGCTCCGATCGGGCTCCATGTCATTTGAAGGTACCAGAACTTAATGTAATACCACCCAATTGTCACGGTAATGTCGTGCCAAGTTTTCATCGGGTGTGTAAAGGCAATGGGGACGACTGGATAGACACCTGGCTAACTGTTGGCTCTGACGCGGATTAAGGACAATGTCAGACGTAGTGATTGTTGTTGAGGCTACACACAATGGGGGGGGATGGGTTACGGCAATGGGACCATAATTTGCGTGACTAATTCTTGAGCGGGGGGGGGGGGGGGGGGGGGGGGGGGGGGGCTAAGCATTATTCGAACCGCAAGCTGTTCCTCTATTAATGGCTTATGGGTGCTGTAGTGGAAACATGCGACTCATGTTTACGGGACTCAGCCAATTGTTTAGTATATAGTCTTAGTCATGTGATCATTTGACTCGATTTCATGAATAGTTTAAATCTTTTAGTAATAAACAGCCGACACCACAAAATTGCTATCCAATGTCGACAGATGTCTTTGTCGAAAGAGTAAGTCTAGGTGTTTACGTGCGACAACACCGCCGATTCTCATATGGAATGAGTCGGGTGGCCGCACAGATTTTGAACAAGAAGGGGTCATCCCAGAAGTAGTGTTTGACATCTTTGAAAAACTTGTTTTTCTGTTGGGATGACATTCCCTTGACAATGAAATTCCCCGCATGGTAGTTTGCGAAATCTGCAAACCATGGGGTACTATCAACACGAAGAGCAACCGATCCAAGAGTTTTGAGAGGAAATGTTTCCGTGATTTCCTTGTTCTCGAGTTTATCTTGATGAGGGTTCTCAAGTCTGGAAAGATGATCGGCGGCCAGATTTTCTGCTCCTTTTTTGTCTCGGATGATAACATCGAATTCTTGGAGCAAAAGGATCCACCGCATCAGTCTTGGCTTAGCATCCTTTTTAGCGAAGAGATACTTTATAGCAGAATGGTCGGTATACACTATGCTTTTGGACAAAACAAGATATGACCGAAATTTCTCAAAAGCGTACACTACGGCAAGCAATTCTTTTTCGGTCGTGGTCGTTGGGGGGGTGGAGTGTAGTGAGCTGGGGGGAGGCTTCGAGGGGGGGGGCTGGGGGTTTGTTGGTTGCTGGCATAGTGAATTGGTTGGAAATGCTTGTTTTTTCGTTGCCCTAGGACTGCCCCAATTGCAAAATCACTTGCATCACACATGAGTTCGAAGGGCAAGTCCCAGTCGGGAGCAATCAAAATTGGAGCCTCGGTCAATTTTCTTTTAAGTGTATTAAAGGATTCGATACACTCTTTTGAGAAGAAAAATGGAGTCTCTTTTTCAAGCAGGTGAGTCATTGGGCGGGCTATTTTTGAGAAGTCTTGTATGAAACGTCGGTAAAAACCGGCATGCCCAAGAAAACTTCGGACACCTTTCACAGTAGTCGGGTGAGGGAGCTTGGCGATAACGTCAACTTTAGCTCGGTCGACCTCAATTCCCGACTTGGAGATTTTGTGTCCAAGAACAATGCCTTCTTTTACCATAAAATGGCTTTTCTCCCAGTTTAGGACCAAATTGGTGTCTTCACACCGTTTTAACATTTTGTCCAAATGGGATAGGCATGTAGAGAAAGAATCCCCGAAGACCGAAAAGTCATCCATAAACACTTCCATCGTTTTTTCGATCATGTCATGGAAGATTGCCATCATACATCGTTGAAACGTGCCAGGTGCATTGCATAGCCCAAAAGGCATGCGGCGATAGGCAAACGTTCCGTATGGGCAAGTAAAGGTTGTCTTTTCTTGGTCCTTCGGGTCTATGGGAATCTGGAAATAACCCGAAAAGCCATCGAGGAAACAATAGTATTGGTTTCCCGCGAGTCTTTCGAGCATTTGGTCCATAAAGGGCAATGGAAAATGGTCCTTTCGGGTAGCTTCATTCAACTTTCTATAGTCAATGCACACTCTCCACCCTGTGACCAATCGAGTCGGTATTAAATCATTTTCATCATTTTTGACGACGGTCATGCCACCCTTCTTCGGTACACAATGCACCGGGCTTACCCATGGACTGTCAGAGATCGGATAAATTAATCCGGCGTCAAGAAGTTTTTCAACCTCTTTCTTGATGACGTCATGGATTTTTGGATTTACCCGCCTTTGATGCTGAACCGTCGGTTCGTAGTCCTCTTCCATGAGAATTTTGTGGGTACAAAACTCTGGGTCAATACCCTTAATATCAGAAAGTTTCCAAGCGATGGCTCGCTTGTGGGACTTTAGAACCTCGATTAGAGCGGCCTTTTCCTCATTCTTTAAATCTTTTGCAATTATGACGGGCAACTTGTCATCACCCTCCAAAAATGCATATTCCAAATGAGGTGGCAAGTCCTTGAGTTCAACCTCAGGGGGCTCATTAACTGAAGAGTTTGCTTCACAGATTTTAAGATCTTTTCAAGTTTCCGGAAAATAAGTTCCTTGATTGGGAGGTGGTGGTGATAGATCACTATTAAGAATTGCTTCGAGGAGAAGAATGTCCCCATCAGGGTCATAATATGTTGGATCAACTTTTGGTGAAGTTGGATCATCCTCTATAGCAAGAAAAGAGTCGGCTTCTTCGAAAAGGAGAAAATCACTGTCCCCGAATGGAGTTAAAGTCGGAGAAACAGTAGAGACGATTGGATCATAGTAAGGAGTGGGATTGCCACTCGAGATCACATTTGAGAAACCAAGAACTTCTTGAGAGTATTCTTCACAAGCCATATCAATGACGTCAATTCGGTTTGCCGTCATATGATTGTAATTAGCCGTGTATCTCGAAGTTTGGTCCAGATTGAATGTAATGGCCTCTCTGCCAACACGAAGGGTTATTTCACCCTCGTATACATCGATTAATGCACGACTGGTCTTTAAGAAACTCCTCCCGAGAATTAAGGGTACTCGGGGGGTCTGGCTCAAAATCGACGACCACAAAATCTGCAGGAAATTGGAACTTTCCCACCGTTACATAGACGTCTTCAGCGATACCGATTGGTTCAGAGATTGATCATAATTATTTATTATGACATGAACATACTCCAATAACGTGAACTTGAGACCATCTTAGAGTGATAGACACAAGTCATTTTGCCACTAGACCACGCCCAAGTGATTAAGTTAGGATGTGTTTGGTTTATGAGTTTCGAAATAGAAATGAAAAAATGATGTTTGATTTTGCATATGGATTTTGAGATTGGAATTGAAACCACAAATAAGGGTTTCTCCATACCGGCCTACAATGGTGAGTTTAAAAATCTATTCCCAAACCCTTATTATAAACCAAACAACAAATTTAAAGTAATTATACTTATAGTGGTTCC